>CANSNZ010000288.1:2272500-2577500 GCA_947646795.1 Beta lomatogona | reverse complement strand
TGTTAGCACGGTCGAATATCCCGTCAACTTGGTTACAATTACAAACATAAAAGCGTTTCTGGATGTTAGGTCTCGAGTTCGAATCCCATGCTTGCTATTACTTCCACATCCCCCCCTTTTGTTTTTTTTTTTTAAATTTTGTAGTAAGGACTTTTACTTTGTAACTTGTAACATTTTTCCCCCGTCAACAATCTAATGTTTAATATCCAGGAAGTATAAACAATCCATTATATGATAATTAAAATTGAAATTAAAACAAATTATATATATTAAAAAAACAATTATTTTAATAACATAACAATTTGAAACGATTGTAATTTTATGATTTTTTTAGTAACAAGAAAAATTTTAATGGTAACCAGGACCTATATTATAGTTTCCATATAACGATGTTGTTTACTATAGCTACTTAATGTATCAACTTGTTAGCACTGCAAACATGAAAGCGCGTTTCTGGCTATCAGGTCTCGAGTTCGAATCGCATGCTTGCTATTACTTCCACACCCCCCCCCCCTTTTTATTTTTTATGTTTTATTTTGTAGTAAGGACTTGTTACTTTGTAACTTGTAACATTTTTCCCCTATCAATAACTTAATGTTTAATATCCAGGAAGTATAAACAATCCATTATATGATAATTAAAATTGAAATTAAAACAGATTATATATATTAAAAAAATCAATTATTTTAATAACATAATCATTTGAAACGATTGTAAATAATTGATTTTTTTAGTAACAAGAAACATTTAAAAAGTAACCAGGACCTATATTAGATTCGTGAAACATTGTAAAAAAAATTCTACAATGTAGAAAAAATTCTGTACAAAAAAATTGAAATCAAGAATATGAAGAACATTAGAAGAGAGAGAAGATGAAAATAATTTGATTTTTCGATTTTTTTAAAAATTTCGTGCAAAAACATGTATAACATTAACGCAAGAACATGAAGAACATTAGAAGAGAGAAAGAATCCGAATTTCATTTTTTTGTTCCGATTCTTGAGTGATAATAAGAACTTGAAGAACATTAGAAGAGAGAGAAGAGAAAAAAATTTGGACCAAAAAAATTTACTGACAAAAAAATGAGAGGAGAGAGAATGGGGTAGTTGGTAATTTGGGAGCATTAATTGTGCCTTGAAAATACAAATCAGATTTGAAATTTGAAAAAAAATATTTCATTTGAATTTGAATGAAAAATCTGAAAATTTCATTTTTGGGGCCCAAATTAAAGACCACTCATATACTGCTACGTCATAATGTATGTATGGCCTACATACACCAAGTGTATGTATAGCCTTTGCCAAAAAAGATTAAAAGGGACATCTCCTAAAAATTAGTGAAAACAACACTGTAGCAAGTAAAAAAAGCAGAGGGAGTAATAGCTAATTAATTTTCTCTTTTTAACCTTTACTCATGCCATAGAAGAATCTAATGTTGTTGCCACGCAAAGACTACACATACACTAGTTGTATGTGGGGCCATACATACACTAGGTGCATGTTTTACTACTAAAATTATATCTTGTGTATGTGTTACTTCTAAAATATATAATATTACTAAAAATGTTACAAACTTACAATATTTCG
The DNA here is from genome assembly GCA_947646795.1 of Beta lomatogona. Taxonomy (NCBI): domain Eukaryota; kingdom Viridiplantae; phylum Streptophyta; class Magnoliopsida; order Caryophyllales; family Amaranthaceae; genus Beta; species Beta lomatogona. The sequence continues at coordinate 2,575,914 of CANSNZ010000288.1, read as the reverse complement.
ACAAATAATTTTGTTTTTAATGATCTGTTCTTTATCTTTGTTTAAAAAATATGTTTTAAAATTTTCTTTGTTTAGATTTGTATGAATCCTTTGTTTAAAACTAAAAAAAAGAATTGTAATTTTTTTTCCAGATTATTCATATATTAGCTTCATCTTATTCATCTTCACCATTATTCTGCTATTGATTTTCTACTAAATTTTCCTGTCGTTTTCAATTATTTAATCGGATTTTTCACCAGGTACCCCTGAGGTTTAACAATATTCACCTGGTACCCTCGCGTTTTCAACAATTCACCTTGTACCCCTGAGGTTTGGAAAAATTCCTAACATGCCCCTACCGTTAAGTTTCCGTCACATTCTTAATTCACCATTTACCCCTCTAGTTTGTGAGAATTTAGGATTCGACGATTGCCAACATTTCCACTCGTATTTCATTTCTCTCGCCACAACTCACCACTGTTACTACCAATAACCCAAGAATTCCAATTGAAACTGACCTCTTTGAATTTTTTTGCAAAACTTTAGCCAAATTGGAAGCAACCCTATGAATAAAGTGTAATTATTAGATGATTCGGTCCAAATTCTCTCCTCACACTAACACAATGAGCTGAGGAAGCTTGTCTTCTACTGACCACACCCACGAAAAGAAGGGTGGAGGAAAGGAAATGGGGTTGTTGTGTTGGTGGCGGCAGAAGGCGACAAGAGGGAGGCTGTAGGGAGGGGTGTTGTGGTGGTGTCAGCAAAGAGGAGAGAGAGTGGGGGCGCGGGTGAGAGAAATTGGCAGATTAAGTATACCCCACCACCCCCGCAACCCTTCCCCCAACCCCAACCACAAACCCCGTGGCAACCCCCACCCCCAACCCCACACAACCCTTCCCCCACCCCCAACCCCGCACAACTTCCCCCCACCCCTCGCAGTCGCAGCCCCTCCCCCCCACCCCCGCCCCGCGCAACCCTCCCCTTACCCCTCGCACCCCCGATTCGATTTCCCCTTCCTTCCCTCCCACCCCCGTCGAGTTTCCCCCCCCTCCCTTCCACCCCCGTCGAGTTTCGCTCCTCTTCCTTCCTTCCCCCCACCCCGTCGAGTTTCCTCCTCCCTCCCTTTTACCCCCGTCGAGTTTCGCTCCCTCCCTTCCACCCCCGTCGAGTTTCGCTCCCCTCCCCTCCACCACCGTCGAGTTTCGCACCTCTCCCGAAAATCGAAGCCCGGAAAAATTGAAAATAAAAAATCACGGGGCGGGGGTCGCGCGGCCGTGGGGGGGGGGGGAGGGGGTTGGGAACGGGGGCCGAGGGTGGTGGGAGGGTGGGGAGCGAGTGGGGGAGTGGGTGGTGGGGTGGTGGGGTGGTGGGAGGGTGGTGTGGTTAAGGGTTAGGGAGATAGATGGGTTAATTAGGGTGTAAAAGTATTAATTAGGTCTAATTTTAGTTAATTAGGATTAATTAGTATTAATTAGGTTAGTTAGGGGTTAATTTCGTTGATTTAGCCCTAATGACTAACTGAGTTGACGTCCGTTAGTCATTAAGGGTATTCAGGTGATTTTTCAAAACCTCGGGGCACCGGTGAATTATTGAAAACGCGAGGCGTACGGGTGAATATTGTGAAACGCCGAGTGCACCAGTGAAAAATCCGTTATTTAATTTGTTTGCAGAAAAATAATGTTATATTTTCATCCCTATCATGTAATAAAATTCAATTCGAAATATAGTATTTCAATCGTTTATGTCAGTATTATGTAAATTCAGATATCGTTGAATAACAAAACAGGTACAAATGATTGTAAGTTTATAATTTCTTTAGTAACAATATACATTTTAGTAGTAACACAAAAAATGTATACATTTTTAGTAGTAACACATACATTCAGTGTATGTATGGCCCACATACACCGAGTGTATGTGTATCATCTCTCTTGTTGCCAATAAACTATGTGTACAATTGTTTTCGAATTACTTACAACAATATGGATAGGAAAGACTGGTATTGGAATTTGAAGTTTTAATGATCTAATTTTTTTAGCCTAGAATTGGAGTGTCGGTTTCTCTACCACATCTGATCGTGAATCAATAACAAAATTTCAATCAAATATGATCATAAAAGTAACTAATGAGTAAAATTAGTAAATGTTTAATAATCTAGTACAAATCATAGAGAAAGTGATTAAAAAAAAAAAAACAGCAAACAAAAATTGCTCACCTGATTCGCGCTTAGCTTTGTCTTAAGAGGACGAATGAACACGATGAAAGAATGAGGAGTTTGAAATTTAATAGTCAAATTAAGCAATTTACAGGTTGGGGGGTTCATAACTTGGAGCATCAATTAGTTTTTATAGGACGTTCACAACTTTCTGCAGATTTTGCCAGGTTGCTTCCATAGAAACTCCGAAGAAGAAAGGCAAAGCGGCGTCATTATTAAGAAGAAAGGCAGTCGCTTTCACTAATTATTAATGTTTCATGTCATAATGTGATTAGGGTGCATTTTCTAAACCTGAATTTATTTGAAATGAATTTATTAGACCGAATTGATTTTTATTGGAACTTATTTTTAGTGTTGTATTAAGTTTGATTGGAACTTATTGGACCTGAAACTTATTTTTTTTAAGATGTAAAGAACACAACCTTATTATGAAAATGTCACATTGTCACTTAGTATAATAATAGCCACTTATCCAATAAATCAAAAAAGGATATCCAAAAATGTGGGATAAATATACATTGAGATTAACCAACAAGTAAAATAATGACATCTATATTTACACATTAATAATTAAATAGAGTTAAAGTTAATTTCTAAAATCTAAACAATATAAAATGTCAAGATGATTCATCTATAATAAGCGAAGGAAAAAGTTACATATAACCACACGGTACTAAAATCATACTATTCATAGACCTAAATCAAACCAAACCTCTTGAACAATTTTCAATCTTTCATTTTCGGGTGATTGGATGTTTTTTCTCAGATTGTACTTGGTCTTTTGTCAGCAATTTATGTTGCAAGTGCCTTAAATGTTAGAGGAGAAGAAGAAAGTCAAATTATTATTTTTGAGGTAGGCTCTATTCTTTTGGACTGAATTAATGAAAATTCAGTTCAGTTTAGACAAATTCAATTCAGTTCAGTTTAGTTCAGGATTATTCAGTTCAGTTCAATTCAGGTTTATTAAATTCAGTTAATTTCCTCTCACAGTTTTCATTCAGTTCAGTTCAAGTTTATTCAATTCAGTTCAGGTTTATTCAGTGCAGTTCAGTTCAGTTTAGGTTTATTCAGTTCAGACAAATTCAATCCAAAAGAACAAAGCCGTACTTAGGCATAAAGGTTGTAACTTAGTGATTTTCCACTGCGAGATGGGTCTGGACTCTGGATGAGCGTGTGAATGCTTGACCAAGCAACCCGGGTCCACCCCTGCTCAATTCCATCTTGTGTTGTTTTATCCTAATTTGTTTTGGGTTCCTCTGTAGCTTTAGCCTGAGTTCATATAGAACTTAGGAGTGTCTTTAAACCTTTAAACCATAAGATTCATTTTTAGCCCACAAAAGAACTCTCTTTCTCTCTATCTAATCCTTCCTCCATTCTCAATTCTCCATTGAAGTTGGAAAACTCCAAGATCATAGGTCGAATGCATCTCAACATTGAAAGCTACAAATAAGTTTTTCCCCTATTTATTGCTTTCTCATACTAGTTTTAGCATTTATTATTATCGCTTATGGATCAACTTGTAAATTCATAACTTTGACCATTGAAATCTTTATTTATTAATAAGTAAAAATTATAAGAGTTAATTGAAAATATATGTTAAAACAAATGTAAAGATCCTACCTGACTATGATTTTCTTATGTATAAATCACAAATAAAGTGAAGTATGTGAATAGTGCCAAAGTATAAAGTGTATTAATTAATAAGAAAAACAAGGGGCGTTTCCCGTGAACAGAATCAAGTAGCATACTATATTGCTAGTTGTGGAATGTCGATACGTATTGAATTATGTAGTAAAGGATTAGAATGTTTTGGTTCCGCTTTATCTTCCACACGATTTTTTTAAGCCCCCCCAGGGAACCCCTTGGTAAGAAGGACCCTACGGGACTAACACATCTCGCAGGTCAGTCAGCCCAGTTACACATGTCAACGCTTGATAGTAGGAGGATATAAGGAAATCCCTACTCCCAAGCACAAGTATTGATTTATCTTCCACATGATTTTTTTTTGTAAAGGTAAGAAAAAAAAAAAAGGTTAAGAGACCCTCCACACGAGGTGGGCTCCAACCTTATCGTTTAAGAAAGAGCTGCATAGTACAACTTTCTATATTAAATTGAGAATCAACTAAATGGAACATTAGTTATCTTCCACAATATATGTTAGGATTTAAGAGTTCGTATTTTTTTTTCTTACCATTATGTATACATATATATGTTTTCTTTTAATTCTTCAAAAAAAATTAACCAACAATTCTACTTTAAGACAAGCTTCATTGGAAACTAGTATATTTTTTTTGATCCATATGAGCCACGAAGGCAACACAAAGTACAAAGAAGGGGAGGGGGGATTCGAACCTAGTATATTGAACTAGTATATTGAACATAAAAGAGACCAAGTACCCATGGGATCTTTGGGAGCTGGGAAAATTAATTTTATGATATACCTGTATCATGAAATTTACCAAGGACAAAATCAGAACTCAGAAGGGCTTCAAAGTGGTGTTTAAGACCACAACATCTGAAACAAGGGGCCATAGAAGCATCTCAGAAGCAAATTTTCTTTCACTTGTGTCTAGGGCCTGTGTCAATACTGTGTACAACTGTACATGTTTTTGAGCTTATCCCCTTTAACTTCTTGAATTTATAAGTGTTCAAACTATTATGAAACACTTAATAGGTGCACAAAGTCTTAGGAGATCAGTAAAAAGCTAACATTTCTCTCTTTTTCTTTTTTTCTTCCCTTTTTCTTTTTTTTTTTTTTCACTTTTTTCAGTTTTTTTTTTTTTTTTTTTATAACCTCTATCAAAACTGAATGTGTAGAAATATAATATTCCCTCCGTCCCATAATATGGTGCTCACTTCTCATTTTTCACGGATATTAAGAAATATGGAATGAGTAGTAGGATTTCCAAAAAATGTATTTAATGAAGTGTTTTTTTGATACTTTTGTATTGAAACTAGTTCTTTATTTTATTTTTCCTTTAAACAAAATCAAAAGGCAATAAATGTTCATTGGAATGGTGTAAAGCAATAAATAGCGTCACATGTTTTGAGATAAAAGTAGGGGTATTTTGGAAAATTTGTGTAGATAATTTAATCCAAATAAATTGATAAAAAAAGAAAATAGGAACAATATTTGGGACACCAAAAAAGGAATGTGAGCACTGAGCATTATATTATGGGACGGAGGGAGTATAAAAAAGGTAGCAGCAATTAATTCTAAATGATAAGAAGTTAGGGGTTAAAAACTTCAGGAGTAAGGTTAACCACAGGCCACCGCACAGGATGCATTTTCCAAGAACCAACATGATAAGTGAACAGGCAAGATACAGGGGAGAAAACATATGACAAGGAGACAAGGTAGAAAACATGCAAGATGTATCACTATAGCAGAGCACCTGAAATTAACAGCTCTCAGTAATTATGACACATCACTTAACATAAGAACAATTGGGAGCATGAAAGATCATATAAGAAAATAAGACTCTTCAGGACTCAAGGATTCAAGTACCTTTATTTATTTACATGTGCAACTGGGCAAGTATATCCTCCCCCATCCCAACTGTTACAAAAGAGGGTAACATACAGGCCGCATGGCTCAGTTTAATTCATCATGGATGTCTTCTCTACCACCTGTTAAACTCCTCCATCGATCTAAATAATATTATTATTTACTCCCTGCAACAACATAGGTGAACACCAATCTACGGAAAGGACTTTGAGAACAATAAAGCCATTCTCTTGACACCAAGCTCCCCTAGCCTAGTCATATTAGATAATCATTATCAAATACTAGTCCTAGAAGAAGAGACAACTGAGAACCCACAGAAAAACATTCAATTGATTCCATGATCCTCTCATTTGATCTCACCAGTTCTTGACCGATGCCTAGCTCTTCTCTAAAAGCACTACTTTGAACTCCTAGTTAACCTAACCTTGTGACAGAGGTTCTTGTCTCACTTCGCATGTTTATTCTTCATCCCGTTCCTCATATAGTGCAGATCTCCATTCATGAGGATCATCTATGCCACACATACTATTAGCTACATTCACAATTCTACGAGGCACTCCGCAACACCTATCAGCAAGTGAAAGAGGAATGCCATCAAAGGAACTAATAGATCCTTCCCTAATGTTTGCTTCACGCATAAACAACTTGTATGCATCTTCCTTTGGAAGTCGCTTAATTTCAACTGTTTGAAAACAATCAAACAACATGTACTCTAAGCTAGAGCTAGTAGATAATATCAGCTTGCACTCGCTCCCTTTTGCAGGGACTCGAATTCCAACCTGTTCCAGAGAAAAATTAGCTTTTGGTACACCATCTAAGAAAATCGCAAATCTACCAAGATTAGCAAGTGTGTCTGACAGTTTTCTAGCCCTTACAAACAAGTGATCAGCACTAGAAATATCACAGTTCACAGCTGCAGCAACAGCATCTTGCAGATTCTTGATGGTGAACACATCAGGGAAAGAAACCCAGAAAACATAATCAAACATGTTTAGCGCGCAGTTGTGCAGGTGCTTCATCAAAAAGGTTTTACCGATTCCTTCCATCCCATAAATAGCAATTCTACCAGCCTCATCACCTTCCAGCAAAACCTTAAGATAGTCCAAAGTCCTAGAAGCAACTCCGCCAACTAACTGTTTCACCGGTATATGATAACCACGACACAGGCCTTGGGCATCAGACAAGGCCTCTTTAAGGACCTTGTTACCCTTTGTGTCGTGGTCTTTCAAAGCATACACCAATTTGTAAACCTCCCATCTCGTCTTTGCACCTAAAAGTAAGCTCCTCCATCCTCCAACTTGCCCTAACAAGCATCGAGATTTCACCACCAGACTCCAACCCTCAGTCATCCAGGGACAATCCTCTTGCTTTCGCTTCTTACCCCGTCGAGCCTGAGTGGAAGAGGTTATACTAGAAATGTCCAGTATCCTGGCACTTAAGCATTCAGTTTCACCCTCAAGAACTCTTTTTATCTCATCATGACTGGCTATACTGAAATAGGTTTTAAGTCCCCAAATTCCCAAAAATATCTTTACTGGATCCATAGAGGAAGAAAATCCTGAAAAAATTTAGCCCTTTCAGATTCTATCTTTCCTTAACTTACACAAATTCAAATCTTAATTTACTGCAAATCTTTCAAACAATCTCTCCCCCCCTCCCTCCCCAAACACCCCCAATCCCCCCAGAATGTAAACTAACAAAATTACATAAATTCAAACCCTAATTCAATGCAGATAAAAACAATCATCCACCTCTCTCTAGAATATAAATCATCAAAATTACATAAATTTGAACCCTAATTTACTGCAAGTAAAAACAATCACCTCCCCCCTCTAGCATAGATTGTCAAAATTACATAAATATGAAACCTAATTTACTGCAAATCTTCTTCCCCCCTAATAAATCATCAATCACTAATTATATGAAGAAAAAAAAAATCTAAAATAGAACCCAGAAAAATCAAAGAAAGTAAATTTGTACAAGCATTCAAATCATACAGATCAAATACAATAAAAAAAAATTGACTAAAAATCATACAATCAAAACAGCAAAAGATGGAAGAATTTCGGTACCTTTTTCGGAAGAGTTGAAGATTGAATTGTGGTTTGAAAAAAAAAGGAATTCTTTTGGAAAAAAGTGAACCCACAAAATCACTTCTAAAGATTTGAGAATAAAAGTTGAAGAAGAAGGTACTGTCATTTTCGATTTTTCATTAATCTGCTTGTTCCGAGTAACTTCCTACTCTCCGCATTACTCTAATGCCGGATTTTGTTTTTAGATATCAAAACGCGTAAAATTTTGAAAAAAAAGAAAATTTGAGGCAGAAAATTTGATGAGAAGAAGGTGCATCCTCAGCAAGTTGATTGGACGAATTTGAAGTTCCGGATCCTTGGTAGTTTCCATGTCTGATCCTGTAAGTCCAACACTAAGACTTTTCAAGTTCTCACTCCAGTGGCAGTGTCAGACATAAGAGATTCAGCAAATTATTAAAAAGGTATCTCTGTGAATCTGGTTCAACACCCTAATTTGCTAGACCACCAGGCACCAGTGCACCACCTAAGAGCATGAGCAGTAGGTTGGTCTTTGAGTTTTTTTTCTCTCTCTCCTTTCCTCCTTCTTACCCCCTCACATCCCACTAAAACTTCCACCAACTCATCTTTTTTTTCTCACAATGGTTTGGTTGGTCTTACTTGGTTTTTCTATTTCTCTCCCCTACTTTTACCATACCCCACCATATACTCTCTCTCCTACCCAATGTTTATTTTTATATAAAATATATGATTTAAATTATTAAAAGCTAATTAGATTACGTTAAATTAAATTACGTTAAAAACTAATTAGCTAATTAGCTTACGTTAAAGTAAATTTGATACATAAAGATAGATAAGTTATTTTGGGGGATTTTGTGGGTGATTTGGATTATTTTGGGAGTAATTAGGATTATTTGAATTCATAATATTGGCTTAGTTTAAGTAATATTTTTTTGAGGGGATAATTTAAGTAATATTAGGAAGGAGAGAGTAATTAGAAAAAAATAGATTGGGAAGAAGTGTGGTAAAATATATGAAATTTGGGCTCAATTTATAGATAAAATTATTTTATAGCTGTTAATGTATTTTTTTTTTTAATTATTGGTAGATTTTTTGTTTTTTTACATTACAAGTTTTGTAACGTTTAAAATTTAACGTTACAAGCTAAGAAGAAATGGATACAGAAAAGTGCAACGCGGCGGGCTTGCACTTGTTGGTCACCTCTGACGCGCGTCAGGGCCACTGACAGCAAACTGGAGCTAATTGTTGAGTGCAGCGTTTCAAGGCTTGTCTTCCGTCTCTCTTTCTCCCATTTTCTTCCAAGCGATGCGTTTCACCTGGGCCCTTTAACATTTTCTCGCCAGCTTCTTTGCCACGCGGCGAGATATTACTCGTCTTGTGCACTCCATCCTAGGTGCATATGGTCTGGAAATCCAGACTAACCAACCCAAAGGGCCAAGTGCCCCCAATAACAAAACTAAGTAAAGCTAGTTTTACTATTTGTTAGACCAATCTAAAACCATCCCATTGTACATGCTCTAAGAGCATGTACAATGGGTATGTGAGCTTTTGTTGATCTTTGTATTTTTTTCATTAGTTGTTGGCCGACGCGCGATGCGCGCCATGCCCAAAGGTAGAAAATACATATGTGGATCTTTAAATGTAAGCATTAGCACAAGTAGTATAATGGAAATGAAAACATATGGACTTGGTAGGTGAGAACATGTTGTACTTAGATTGCAGAACATATAATGGATAAAGTCCATGTTAATGCAAGTAATTATTGGGATACAAAACATGCCTAGGATCGTGTGCCATTACTAAAAATGTCATTGGGTCCTTAGTATAACTATTACAAAAAGGCAACCATGCCTAGTAGCAAACAACACAAGTAATTGTTGGGAGACAAAACATGCCTAGGGTCGTGCACCATTACTAAAAATGCCGTTGGGTCCTTAGTATAACAATCAAAAAGTCAACCATGCCTAGTAGCAAAAAAGAGTAGTTCATCTTAGGACATGATTAACACCCAGCGGCAAAGTGCTAACATGTAATAGTAGGTTGCGCAGTTGGTCGGAAGCAAAATGGACCCTGAAGGCGGTGTAGTAGTTGATTAGTTACTGAGTTTAGTGGAAGATTCACCAGCAAATACATTAGGAGTCTGATGTGCAGCAAGATTGTTTTTGCTGGAGCGTAAATCAGCAGGCTTAGCAACAAGTTCTTGTTTTGGGTTTGCTACATTAGCTTCACCAATGCGATGATCCATGGTCTTAGTTGCAGTCCCCAGGCTTGGATTAGGTTCATCATCTTCATTTTCTAGGACTACTCTTTTGAGGACCCATTGCAACACATTAATCAACGAAAGAGTTGTTTTTGGGCCTACTTCAATAAAAAACTCGGAGGTGCGCAATTGGTGCTGAATAGCTAAGAAGGACTCCGCATCATCCTATCAATTCAATATTGATCAACAAGGTGCATCGTTGTAATGGTAATAATATAATAGTAGAGGCCTGGTTTTTTTGGTTTTTTTTTTTTTTTTTTTTGTAGAAAAGGAGCACAGTAATTTATATGCTATATTTCGCTGTATATCAGAGGCATTGTTAAGCTTAAAGGAAAACAAGTTGTAGTTTATATGTGGAATACAATGTCTACATTTTAAATAAGGACTAATACTAGGTGTACATTTGAATGGATCTATTTATTGAATCCTCTTTTTCTTTGTAAACTTTTTATGTATATGCAATTTAAGGATTTGGGAAAATTATGTGAGCAAGTTTCTAAGTATATATGTCAAACTAAAGGGAATCCTAACCATTGTATTGGCATTTAAAAGAAAACAAAACCACAAAGGAAGTGAAAGTTTGCATACAGTATGTTTGATCCTGAAAATGTCTTCAACTGGCATCTTGAAAAGTTTCTCCAGATCTTTACTGAACATTGTTACTGGAATTGTGCCGATCCCATCCGATACGTCACAGTTGAAAGTCACCCTGTATTTAGCACGTTTAGGTGAAGATGGATAAGGAAGTAGCTTGTATTAACAGTAATTGACAGTTTGGGAGAAAGGTACAACTTACCTAGGGATGGAGTTGACATTTTTCTCTGAACAAGTGCGACATGTGAATGTTTCTCCTAATGGCACATCAGTGCGTTTGCCACAGTCAGAGCAACCAAGGTACGCGTGTACCTTGTCAATGTTAGCTTCGGGGATTATGACTCTCAACCAGCGACGTTTCTCTTGGAGAGTGTTAGTAGCCTAGTTTAGATGCAGCAAGCTATTAGCTCAAGCAAAGGATATTCAACTCATAAGTAGACTTCCTTACTATATAGTTTGTTATGACTATAGTGAGGTGGCAAGGCGGTAAGGGAATAATTCATAATATTCTGTTGACAGATTACAAATTTGGCAAGAGAATACTAAATTCGCAATGTCTATTAAGTTTCAGTGTTTGGATTGTCATGACCAGTTTCTCTTTGGATGGGTTCCTAACATCTAAGACCCGAACTTGCCTATCAGCGAGTGTGTCTTTATGCCTTAATGCCCCGAAAAACAGTTGGATATGTGAGTTTATGCATTCATAGTGAGGTTAGCTGATTTGTGTGTTGGTGAGATGGGAATGAAAGGCTGGAAGGTTACCATTCAGTGAGCGCAGTCGCCTTGTCCCCCTGAGGGTTCATGGATAATTATTGTGGACATGGTTGATGCAAGTGAGAAACCTACAACCTAACCCATATCAGAGAATAAAAGTTTTCTCAATTTTAGTAGAATTAATCATTTGTTAAATTGGAATCGTACCTTTGTGGGCAGTGACTTTCAAGGCGGTGAAGCCAACCACACTGAATTTTGCAGCCCAGTTAGAGAGGCGATCACAATCTGGTCCAGCGAGGTCATTCCAAGCAGAGATGATGAGTGGTTGTTGGGTGCTGATAATGAGTCTAGAACAACATTTTAGGATTTTTGGAACAAGAAAGTGCATGTACAAAAAACAGCTACAAAGATGTTGTGTAGTTCACCTGTAATCGACTATAACAATCTCGAAAACCAGATTTTCTCGTGATTGGGGTGTCAAAATGGTGTGTGCCTGTTCTTCAACATAGAGGACGTCACAAATGATATCTGAATAGTGGTTAAACAGGTTGAGTGTGGTTGTGTTGTGAACAAGATATATATGAAGGTGCTAATATGCAACTATAAATATTGGTTAAACAACAGTAATTACTCCCTCCGTCCCAGAAAGATCTGAACACTTGTTAGGACACGTAGTTTAAGGTGATAAGTTATGGTGTGGTTATCAAATATTATTTTATTTAAAAAGTAGATGTGATAGGATTTGGTGGGTTATTTTTTATTAGAGGAGAGAGAAAGTTGGGTAACTTTTTATTGACAAAATGTAGAGTGTGGGCCAAAGATGTGTAAAAGAAATAATATATTAATGGTGGGACCATGCCAAGAATAGAAGTGTTCAAACTAATTTGGGACAAACATAAAAGGAAAGTGTTCAGACTATTCTGGAACGGAGGTAGTACAACTTACCAAACTTATCAGATGGATCTCCAGCCTTAGGAATTGCAGCTACGTTCTGGTAATCTGGGAGAACAAGATCTGCTTGAGAGTCAATAGGTTGAATGACCGTTTGCCTTCCAAAGCTCATCTGGTAGCCAAGCTCAGATGAGGTGGACCTGTATTGCTCCTCTACAGGCTTTATCGGAGCATTGGCAATTTCGTACTCCCCTTTGTACACGAATGCTTCCTTGTATCCTTCAACCTGGTCTCCAAAGAGTGCCCCTCTCATTCGATTTCCCTGTAATAACAGTGCATATGGACATTTAGATACCTTATATGTCTGTTTCAAATAAAACAGGGATCATTTGTGTACAATACCTGATTGCTACTGCATCAAAGAGCATCTAATAATAGGTGGCTGTGTGGTCTTAGAGTTAGACGTGAAAGTGTGTTTAGTTCAGCTCAACACATAGTACGCATGATATTGTTATGCTTTTCAAGTAGGAATAAATGTGGAATGTACTTTGGTGGACAGAATTACTTTGAAAAACCAATTTATGGATTGTGTTATATTGGGTGGGGAAGACAACAAAGAATTAAGAGGGGAGAGTGAGGGATAGCCTAGTGGTTAGAGCTTCCCTCCCGGTTCCAGGAGGTCCTGGGGATCGATTCTCACCCTTGGCAAGTTGGGATCCCCTTTGTTCCCCCCAACTTGTCAAGGATTCTCCTTACCTTATTAAAAAAAAAAAAAAAACAAAGAATTAAGAGGGACCATACCTTATCATCTTCTAGAAGAAGGTTTTGGTAAAGTATGCCTTTCTTAGGAGAGACCATAGCTCATCCCTTTCAATTACCTTCACTTGACTTTGTAAGCTTTACTTCTAGTGTTGAGTTCATCTAAGTAAACACGCTCTGGCTTCATGTTCAAAATCCTAGGAATGCGAACATGCAAACAATGTAAATAAGGTGAGGCTGATGTTTTGTTGTGAATTACTTTTAAAGGGCTTAAGCGCTATACAAATTATTAGCATGCTTATGTTTGCAAAGGAGGTCTACAAAACAATTGTTAAAATAGCATGGTACGTATATGTGGTGTAAGTAACCATGAACACTACAAGATAAGCAGGAAAGTTAGGCGAGTAAGGGATTAATGGCTCGGCTAACTATGTAATAACTTTGCTAACTAAGTGGTCACATGATTACTGAGGTGATTAAGAGTTCAAATCAAACGAAGGCAAGTGCATATTTTAATTAGGTAATCAGTTGGAAATAGATCAAGCTGTAAACACTGCACCACTTAATGGTTCTAACTAATATAATATAAAACAGTAAGTGTTTGGGCCCAATATTCCCGAAGCCAATAATTATGATTCAAGCCCCCTAGACAGGTGGCACAGTGGGTCCCGCATGGAGGTTGACATAATTCCGGGATACCTAGGGACCCACGGATGAGGCTGGAAAGGCTTATTGACTGAAAAGGTAACACAGCCATTGGTCTCCCTGGATCCCATCTCATCAATATTTCCTTTATGGGAATTCACAACACTATAAATACCCAATGTCTCATCAATGAACAGGTAATAAATTCTAGACCAACCGCTCAATACTTACAATTAAGCATCATAACTGACTTGAGCGTCGGAGGGGCGATCCTGGAAACACCCCCGGGTAGTCTAACCTTCATTCTTGCAGGTCTCCACGACATTCCTCGAGTACTCGGCTATTTGCAGCGGTCTTCGACCCCTCGTCCTGACTAGTTCCCCATCTTACAAGTTTTTACCCGAAACAGGTTGGCGTCGTCTGTGGGGATAGCCAAACAAAAAGCCATGGCCAATGCTCGAAGATCTCGTCGAGCCCAGCAGCCCCCAAACTCACCACCTCTAGGAGGGCTTCCCTCTCCCAAGGTAGCGGACGAAACAGCGGGTGACCCTCGCAGGGCCCCCATACTTTCAGAAAGGCATTAGCACATCCTCGAGGAAGTTGGTCCTCGAGAGGCAGCCAATGCTGCCAACCATGGGCAACCTCGAGAGAGGGTAATCATCCCTCGAGTGGAACCCCCTCGATTTGAGCAGCCCATCCCTAATCATGTCACTCAACAGGAATTGTAGCACTGGCAGAACGCCTCAGTGACAACCTAGAATCTTCAAAATGGAGGAGAGGGAACATCCAACATACCTTCTGTCCCGCGATTCGTCCTGGGACAGAACGGGCGTGATCCTCAACTCAACAACCCAGCTCCACAAGCTTCAACTTGGGCCCCCCAGAATTCGACTCGAGCCCCGCGAGCTCCACTTCGAGACCCCCTTAGCTGAGGGGATGCCCAGCACATCATCAACGAGCGATCTCTCAGGAATGGCAATCGAGATGCTCGCGAGGTCCTCGACGAGCGCTGGGCTCGCTCGAGGCAAGAAGAAGAGGCACTCCCCAACCATAACCAGGGACGGGAAGGATCTCGACAGCAGGAGAGGGGACCCCGGGAGCACGAAGAAGAAGAGTCTAGCAGTTTCGATGCAAACGAAGAGTCTAACGCTCACTTCGGCAATCTTGGCTTCATCACACCCTTCAGAGAGGAGATCATGCGAACCCCTAATCCTCGTAAGGTGAAAGTACCACCCATCGAGCATTATGGGGGAGCCACATACCCCATCGATCACCTCGCCGCTATCAAAGCACAGATGAGTGTGCAGACGGGGAGCGAGGCAGCATGGTGTAAGTTCTTTCCTACCACGCTGAAGGGGTTAACTCTCACTTGGTTCACAGAACTCCCCCCTGGTAGTATCTCGAGCTTCGCCTCCCTTGAGGCTGCCTTCATACAAAATTTCCTAGCAGGAAGAAGACATCGAAAGACCAGCATTCACCTAATGTCTATTAGACAACGAAGAGAGGAAGATCTAGCAGAATATATCAAGAGGTTTAACGAGGAGTCCTTGAAAGTCTCCGATCTACAGGATAGCGTATTCATTCATTGTGCTGATGTCGGGTCTCTACCCATCGAGCTGATTCAAGCTGAAGCTCGCGGAGAGCGAGGCTTCCACTTTTTCTGAAGTAATGAACCTCGCCCAAAAGTTCATACAAGCTTCCGACATCTGTAAAACACACGAGGAACCAAGTTCCAACAAAAGAAAGAATGAATATGGTGCTCGAGTGGACCCTCCTCGAGAAGGCTCTCGGAGGGAGAGGGACAAGGACAAAAAGCCCCGGCTGGATGACAACGGCTATGAACCTCGATATAAACTCAACAAAAGGGAGATATACCTCGATATCAAAAAGAAATACGCCTTGCCAAAACCCACACCCATCAGAACTTCCGTAAGTAGAAGAGACAAGAAGCTTTGGTGTGAATACCACCACGACTGCGGTCACACCACTCGTGACTGTAGGGAACTCAAGAGAGCACTAGACAAGCTGGCAGACAAAGAAAAACTGAATCGGTACTTGAAAAATCCAGCAGAAAGGAAGAAAGAGCCTCGAAAAGAGAAGGAGTCCAGGAGCGATGAACGAGAGGATTTGTCAACGTCATCGCTGGAGGGTACGCTTCGGGTGGCCTAACCAGCTGCTCTCGAAAGAAACACCTCTACACCCTGAAATACGGGGCAACAGACATGACCAAGACAACAGCTTGCCCTAATATGACCTTCAAAGATAGCCATCGACCTATTCAAAACCCCCACAAAGACCCCCTGGTCGTTGAAATGAAAATCGCTAATATAAGGGTGGGTCGAGTGCTTATTGATAGTGGAAGCTCCGTGGACATTATAACGATGGATTGTCTATCAAAGCAAAAATATCAGAGGACTGATCTCCTGCCCATCAACCAGCCGTTGGTAGGATTTGGGGGACAATCCGTCCACCCGTTGGGGTCAGTTAAGCTTCCTACTAGAATGGGGAAGAAGGATTGGGGGAGGAGCGTCCTTGTCGACTTCCTAGTCGTCGATATAGACCTCCCATATAACGTCATCATCGGACGTCTCACCCTCAACAAAGTCAAAGCTGCCATCTCTACCTATCAGTTACTGCTACAGTTCGAGGCCGACGATGGAAAGGTCGCTCAACTGTTTGGAGATCAGAAATCTGCCCGAGAATGTTATGTCAACAGTCTAAAGAGCCAATGTGAAGAAGCAACCGGGAAAGAAAGCAGCCCAAACCGGAAGAACCTCTCCCCGTGATGGGGCTCTAAATTGCTGAAAACCCAAAACGGTAGGAAAGACCTCGACCAGTAGATGGAGACGAAGAGATATGCATTGACGATAAAATAGGGAGAATGATAAGGATCGACAAGCAGATTCCCGATGATATTAGAGCTCGAATCATCGAGGTCATCCGAGAATTTTAGGATGTGTTTGCATACACGGTCGACGAAATGCCAGGCATCGACCCTGGGATCATGGTCCGTCGTCTCAATATCAAAGAGGGACATCGGCCTGTGAAGCACAAGCTGAGACACCAGGGTGTCGAGAGGAGCAAAGCGGCAGCCGAAGAAGTAAAGAAGCTGCTAGCAACAGGTTTTATCTAAGAGTGCCAGTATACCGAATGGCTAGCTAACGTGGTGTTGGTCCGCAAGTCTTCCGGGGCGTGGAGGATGTGTGTCGACTTCACGGACCTGAACAAGGCCTGTCCGAAGGACGAATTTCCCCTCCCCAAGATTGATAGACTAGTCGACTCGACTGCCGGGCACGCCCTCTTCAGCTTCATGGATGCCAATGCTGGGTAACACCAAATCCCCATGGCTGAAGAAGGTCAAGTCCATACGCCATTCACTACCAGTTCTGGAGTATATTGTTACAAAGTGATGCCATTCGGCCTCAAAAATGCTGGAGCCACCTATCAGTGCTTCGTCAACAAGATGTTTGAAAACCGGATAGGAAGAAACGTTGAAGTCTATGTCGATGATATGATTGTCAAGAGCCAGCAAGAAGGATACCAGGTTTCCGACCTAAAGGAAACCCTGTCCACCTTACGCGCCCACAACATGAAGCTAAATCCGAAGAAGTATGTCTTCGGTGTGAAAGAGGGAAAGTGCCTTGGATTCCTAGTTGACGAAAGGGGCATCGAGGCTAATCCGGATAAAGTCCAGCCATCGTTGGGATGAAAAGCCCTCGAACTGTCAAGGAAGTCCAACGCCTAACTGGTTATATGGCAGCATTAGGGCGTTTCCTATCGAGGTTAGCAGACAAAAGCTTACATTTTTCTTCAGAACATTAAAACAGTCAACCTTCGACTGGGATCAGTCAGCAGAAGAGGCATTTCAGCGGCTAAAGGAACATCTGGCCAGCCTTCCTAAACTTGTATCTCCTTTGCCAGGAGAGACACTTTTTGTCTACTTGGCTGTGTCAAACAATGCACTTAGTGTCGTCCTTGTTGTTGAAAGAGAGATGAATAAGCATCCCGTCTATTTCATTAGTCACACCTTTCGAGGCGCGGAAGCCAAGTACCCCCCAATCGAGAAAATGATATTCGCATTAGTGACTACCACCCGCAAGCTCAAACCATACTTTCAAGCTCACCCCATCAAAGTGTTAACTAGCCATCCCCTGCGAAAGATGATCGAGGGCAAGAACAAATCAAGCAGGGTGACATATTGGTCTAATCAGCTGTCGGATTTTGGCATAGATTTTGAGCCCCGTCGAGCCATCAAAGCCCAAGTGCTGGTCGACTTCATCCCCGAATGTACCTCAAGACTTGAGCCTATCGAGGAAGGCTCATGGGAATTATTTGTCGACGGGTCATCGTCAAAGGCAGGCTGCGGAGCCGGATTGCTAATCCTCGACCCTCAAAGGAACAGGACAAAGTACGCCGTAAAGTTCGACTTCACTGCCTCGAACAATGAAGCTAAGTATGAGGCTCTCCTACTTGGGCTACAACTCTGTAAGGCGGCTGGAGCTCGAAATATCAAAGCCCACTCGGACTCCCAGCTCATCGTGGGACATGTGACTGGGGAATTCGAGGCCAAGGAAGACAGTATGAAGATGTACCTCAAGAAAATCAAGGAGGAAGTAATCGATCTAGCTCTCTTCGCCATTGTCCACATCCCGCGATCAGAAAATCAGCAGGCAGATGCATTGTCGAAATTGGCCAGCTCCGCCGAAGATCTATCACCCCGCCCTATCATATGGGAGGTACTCAAATCCCCCATCATAAACATAGGGGTGGCTACTCTCGACAGGAGCCCTGCCTGGATAGAAAAAATATTATCCTTTGCAAGGGACGGGATATTGCCTATGGACGAGCTAGAGGCGGAAAAAGTAAGGAAGCAAGCTCGATGGTTCGTATTTCACGAGGGACAACTATATAAGAAGTCCTTCACCCACCCACTCCTTCGATGCCTAACCCCACAGGAAGGAGACTACGTACTTCGAGAGATACACCATGGGGCATGCGGGAGCCATCAGGGTGTAAAAATCATCGCTGCTAAAGCCCTTCGAGCTGGCTATTATTAGCTAACGTTGAAAGAAGATGTATCGAACTTAGTCCAGAAATGCAAGGAGTGCCATATGCATGCCAACTTACCCCATCGAGCTGCCAGCCCCTTAACTACCATCCAGGCCCCACTACCTTTCAACATGTGGGGAATGGACTTGTTAGGACCTTTTCCTCCTGCATCAGGCCATCGGAGATTCTTGCTGGTTGCTGTCGACTACTTCACGAAGTGGGTCGAGGCCGAACCGTTAGCCTCCATTATTGATATGCAAGTTCAACAGTTCATATGGCGCAATTTGATCACTCGATTCGGTGTCTCTCGAGCTCTAATATCAGACAACGGGTGACAGTTCAATAGTGGGACAACGAGAGACTACTGCTCTCGATTTGACATCGAAATAAGATTATCTGCTGTCAGTCGACCCCAGGCCAACGGGCAAGCAGAAGCAGCCAATAAGGTAGTCTTGAAGGGATTAAAGACAATGCTAGAGGGAGCTAAGGTCTCATGGATCGATGACCTGCCTGGGATCTTATGGTCTACAAGGACGACGGTTCGAGAAGCTACAGGACAAACACCGTTCAACTTGGTGTATGGGAGCGAGGCTGTGCTGCCTGTCGAAGTAGGTATCCCCTCACCGCGGATCACTTTCTACGACCACAGCAGCAACGAAGAAGAGGAGCGAGTAAACCTCGACCTACTCCCCGAAACTCGAGGCAAAGCTCTCCTCAAGGCCATCTCCTACGAGCTTAAGATCACCAGACTCTTCAATCGACGGATCAAACATCGACCGCTGCAAGTCAACGATTGGGTCCTACGGAAGTTTGAAGCCACAGGCAGGGAACCTCGCCTTGGCAAACTACAACCCAGTTGGGAGGGGTCTTACAAGGTTACTAAGGTCGTTCGACCGGGCACATACCGCCTCGAAGACCAAGAGGGCCGCCCCTACCTCGACCATGGAACGCGGACAACCTTAGGAAGTTCTATGTTTAAAAGAGGTCCTACCATCGAAGTTCTACGTATTCAAGTCTCTACCCTCGAAATTAGGGGCATCTATCATGTACATTATCCTTGGCGTAATTATAAGCCAACTTTTGTAATGCTGAGTCAGCAAATTTTCCAAATCTAATGTACCGAAATACGTATTAAGTATGCACCTATCTAGCTATATTAAGCATAGACAAAAGATAATTTCGAAGGCATAAACTTGTTAAAATAGAAAGTACATCGATGAAGAAGAAACAAATTTTATTAATCAAGAGAGGTACAGGCAATCGAAATGGCAAGCTTACAAATATAAGAAACACCTAAGACTAGAAGTAAACTATAAGGGTCTAACATTAACCCTTGTAGGAGCCAGGAGAAGAGAAGAAGAAGCTATGGGAGGCGGTATCATGGGTGCGAGGGACATCAGCCCTTGCGGTCACCAGCAGCAGGAGCCTAGTCCTCGACCTGAGGGGCCTCCGCATCCCCCTCCCCTTGAGGAGCCTCAACCTCCATTTGGGAGAGGGCGACAACTCCCTCCTCCACCTCCTGCCAAGAAAGGCCATGAGACAGCTTCTCAAGGACAGCTCGAACATCCTTGAGAGCCTCAGCACGGCCAACCTTGGAAGCCTGGAGGGAGGAGTCCTCGAGGAAGATCCTTCCCGCCTCGGAGACCTTCTAGTTCTCAATGATCAGCTCCCGACATGCGGTAGCTTACTGGATGGCCTTAGTAGCCCTCTTGTCAGCCTTCTCCGCCTTGGCTAAGGCCTCTTTCCGGTCCTTCGAGGCATGACGCTGCCTTCGGCTGGCCGAGTCCCTCTGCTTGGTAAGGTCCTCGATGGTCTGCTGGGCATCGGCCATCTTCTCGTCAAAGGACAATTGGTGCTTCTTGATGGTCCCCTCGGCCTCGGAGAGCTTCAACTCAGCAATCCGAATCCGGTTGTTAAGGGAGCTCCTCTCGTCGAAGGACATCTGGTCCTTCTTAGCTTCAGCAGAGGAAACACCTCGAGAGCGATGAGCTAAAGCAGACGCCCTAATCGAGAGCTGCAGAAACAGAAGCGGGTAAGAAACAAAAATCCTCGCAGACAACGAAATCATCACAAAAAAGACTTACCTCGATAAGAGTGGCCTTCAGATCCTCGAGCTCCCGGCCATCGGTGGCCATGCAAGCTGCTTCGTCAGCAGCCGTCATCAGAGGAGGGGAGGCCCTGTCGAACCTCCCTGCTAGTTCTGCCCTCGAGAGGGCAGTAAACGGAACAAGAGCCGTCGAGGGGGACGACCCCTTGACCTTCAGCCTCTTTGCTGGGGCCTGCTGTACCCCAGGCGAAATGACGGGAAAAGAGAGAGGAAGGATGGGCTTCTCCTCGAGCTTGATCTCGGGAGTCTCCTGCTTCACTGCCGCAGGAGCCATTGGAGGGAGAGCCTTGACGGCCGAAGGAAGGACAGTACCCCCCGTCGAGGTCAGTCCCTCGATCTTTACTACCTTCGAGGTATTCGGCAACCCCGGCGCCGCGGGAACGGTGCTCGAGCCGGCCTTCGCCATCTGGCGACGTTTAGCCGCTCGAAGAGCTTCGGGGGTGATCAACGACTGAGACATTGACAGTCGAGATTAAAAAGGGTCGGTCGAGATTGAAAGTCTGAGGAAGGAGAATGCAAGTGATGTAATGACAATTCTAAAGCACATCATACTTATAAGAAAAAGGAATCACGGATCCCAAGGCCGCCATAACTGCCTCATGGGCCTCACCATAACCAAGGCCCATCATCTGAAATGCATGTCACGTGCCCAGCACGCGGCCCAAAACTCCAAGGGAACCCCACAGGACACTCAAGGCCCTATAATGAAGGCAACCTTACCCTCAGTATCGAAGACAATGTCCGAGATCACGACACGTCGAAGAGGGCCATGACCCACGCCTCATTCGATAACCAAACACATCGAGGGACTTTGCCCTCAGGGATATGTCAAGAACACATGAGCAGGCTTCTCGAATGACCTGCAGCTTGAAGGCTTCGACCATTTCGATGGCTGCATACAGGTCCATATAAACCATTGGGTGCCTGGAGAAGTTAAACTCACTTTGGCACTAGATTGTTAGCATGTGACAAACATCAATCGAGATAAGAACATGTCGAGAAAAGACAGATTTGAATAAGCAAATCAACAAAAAACAGCAACTTCTAAGAAAAACACAAGACAAATGGCAAAAAGCTCTTTCATTCCATAAAAAAAAAAAATTACATCGTAGAGAATTACAGTTGAACTAAATACAAGATGCTAGCTCGATACTATTACTCTACTCAGCACCACTGGAAGAGCCACCGATGAACTGCTCGAAGAGTCCCACGAGTCGAGAGAGGTAGAGCTAAAAGCTCCATCTTGCTCCTTATCTTCACCATCCACATACTCGTCATCCTGTGCTTCTTCACTCTCAGCATGGCCCCCGGCCTCGGCATCACGTTCAATCCTGAGATTATGGCCACCAGCACCCTCCGAGGGAGCCTAAAAAATCGGGGGAGAGTCAGCTTCGAGGTCGGTGGCCACGATGGCGTCATACTCTGCCTCGACGAGGGCCCAATTGGTCGAGGGAGAGACCTTAGCCAAAGCCTCCCGTAACTTGTTAAGGGTAACCTTAGTTGCCACCCTGCCCCTTGGAGCCCCATGTCTGCGGCAAAGTCCTTGCCAGCCTGAGAGTTCCGCCGCCGAGGATGACTCGCCCCTAGCACTCGAAGACTTACCCTTCGAGGAGTCATACTGCCTCTTGATCGAGTCACGCTTACTCTGAGCATCAAGGATCTTCTTCCTCCAGCCCTCCTCTCGAACAGTAAAACTGTTCTCCTTCTCCTCGAGGTCTTTCTGGACAACCTCGAGTTCGAGCTTGTAATTCAATGCGAGCTCCCTCTGCCTAGCGAGATCCTCCCGAAGTCGACGGAAGCTGATGGTATGTCGATGGCTCATGACGGCCATTCGAACCGAGCACTGAAAACCAACAAGGCAATGAAAGTAAGGAAACAACAACAAATGAAATGAAGATTTAATAAGAGATAGGGATGTACATTGATCCAGGAAGCATGAAGCCCCTCGACTTCCTCCTCCTCGTTCAAGGCCCGACAGACATCGACGTCCGCCTTTGTCATAAAACGCTTGACAGTTAAGTCGAAGCGCCTGGCCTTCTCTATTCCGGACAGCTCGGTGAATGGCTTCGAGGATTGCTCCGGCTCACTCGTCCTTGCCCTCTTCCGACCCGGGGTCTCTTCCCCCCGATGGGGAGGTTCCCCTTGCACCTCTGTGGCCCTCGAGGAGACAACAGTTGATCGAGAGGGTGATTCGAGGGTCGCTGCCCTCCCCTATCTTCCACCACCTGAGGTGCCACGATAGCTGCCGCCGAAGGAGGGCGATTACGGGGCCTCTTCACAAGGTCCTGTCAGGAAAAACGAAGTTAGAACAAAAAATGAAACATGAAGCATAATGGCCAGATCGAGGGGTGAAGGTTACCTTAGAAGGGCGAGGGACTCGAGTCTCTCCCCTCGACATCTTCTGTTGAATATGTTCCTGCACCCTCTGGTTAGCCATCAGTCGCTTCTGCATGACTTCACCAAGTTCTCGACGGGTAATAACTGCACAATAAACAAAGGTTAGATATAAATACACCACCAATCGAAGCAAGAAGACACCTAGCAACGGAGGCCCTACCCTTGGGATAAGCAGGGCTCAATCCCGTTGCAGAGAGGAAATGTTCATCGCTTAGGTCCTCAGCACTGGGGTTCCAATGGGTGGGAACTTGCTTTCGATCACCATTGACTATCGAGGTGATGGTCTGGCAGTAAATAGCAACCCTGGCCTCGGCCTCCGACGTTCTAGGCACCGACCTATTCAACGCCATGTTCGGGCCCTCGAGGCTAGGAACCACTGGAAAATCCCACTGCTCTGCTCGATACACGTACATGAACTCCGTACTAAAGTTCTGTTGGTTCGAAGGCATGGTCCCCACAATCTTATATGGAAAACGTGCCTCGAAGGTATACCAGCCCTCACCATTCGATGTTGCGGACATCACGACCAACTTTGTCAGATTCCGCCAGAGGGTCAGGGATGTCTCAACCTCCATCATGTCGCATATGGCGAGGAATCCAACCATCGAGCCCACGGTGTTGAGAATCAACTAACAGAGGGCCAGGTTGTAAGTACTTAGCACCTCGACGATAAAAGGATGAATGGGGAACCTTAAACCCAACTCAAGAGAGGCCTTATAAAGGGCTATGCAGCTCGTCAAGGGGGTACATACAGTCTCATCGGGTTCGGGGATGTATAACACATACGAATGTCGAATCCAATACGATGTATCGAGGAAGCGAAGGTTATCTAACAAGAACTGCATGAAAGGTCCTCGAACCAAGAAATGCGCGATGCCCCTGCACGGGTCTGGGTCTCCTCCCCTCCATCACTAGTGCTCGGTTCCTGAGAAAGATCTACGTTGCTGCCCTCCATCACTCGAATAGCCTGGCTATCGAGAAGATGGTCTAAGTAACTCCTAATGTCCCAAGGTCGAGCAACGTTCACCTCGTATGGGAGATTATTTAACTCCTCCCCCCATCAGATATTATAGAAGCCCCGTCGCTCGAGCACGGTAAGGCATCGAGCACCCGGGAGGGATCGGGACAGTCGAATGCTACGGACACCACGGGCACCCTATTTATTAACACTCCGTCGAACAACGGCTCGAGCGGTGGTGGAGGGGTATCCGAGCCAGACGAAGAACCCCCGTTATTTATCAACAGGGGATCCCGTCCGGAAGGGTCCATTTATTAATAAAAAGAAGCGAAAGAAGTAGGTCGTACCTTATACGAAACGCACTCGAGGTCCTCTACTTTGACGAAAGACGCCTGTCGACTTCTGTGCCCTCGAGATAGAAGTTTTTCACGCAGCAGCAATCCAAAGAAATGAGAACGGGACAAATGACACGGTCCCCTCTATTTATAAACAACGCCGTACGAAACGGTTGGTATCTCGCGGGCTTGGAAAACCCCAAAAGCAATAGACCTGGCATTGGGCCCTAAGCCAGGCCAAACAGTCACCCTAACTGGGATCACCAACCTTAGCTGCCCAAATCAGTCCATCCCAGTTCACCGGGTTGACTGAACTCAACTAAGTCTAAAGACCTACGATTAGGCACTTCACCCAGATCGGGTAAAGGATACTCCAAGTCACCCCAACTATTGGAGTCGGTGCCCGTCAAGTTACGGCACCAGGACACCCCTCGAGGCACATGGGCCCTATTAGCCCTTAAAACACCTCAGATCGATGGCCCGGGATGCCCCTCGAGGAACACATGGCTAACCATCACCTAACATTCCTCAAAGTGGGGTCCATCACATTCCTCGAGATACATGGAGCTCATTAGCCCCTGAGACGTCTTGAGCAAGATCCACAATGGCCCTCGAGATACATAGGGCTCATTAGCCCCTCAGACATCTCGAGCGAGCTCAAAGAGGTCCCTCGGAATACATGGGGCTCGTTGGCCCCTGAGACATCTCGAACAAGTTCTAAAATGTCCCTCGAGATACATGGGGCTAATTAGCCCCTTGGACATCTCGAGCGAGTTCCAAAATGTCCCTCGAGATGCATGGGGCTCATTAGCCCCTGAGACTTCTCGAGCGAGTTCCAAAACGTCCCTCGAGATACATGGGGCTCATTGGCCCATGAGGCATCTCGAGCGAAGACGTAACTCGAGATACATGGGGCTCATTAGCCCCTTAGACATCTCGAGCGAGTTCCAAAACGTCCCTCGAGATACATGGGGCTCATTAGCCCTCGAGACATCTCGAGCGAGTCCCAAAGATGTCCCTCGAGATATATGGGGGTCATTGACCCCTGAGGCATCTCGAGCAAATTCCAAGACGCCTCTCGAGATGCACGGGCCTGGCCCAAATCAAGGAAATATTTAACATTCCGCAAAGCATGCGACTTCGGAGGAGCCCTCCCTCACACATTTCGCGTAGGGCTAATGTTTGGGCTCATTATTCCCGAAGCCGAATAATTATGAGAAGATCTCTCAAGCCCTCCCAGACAGGTGGCACAGTGGGTCCCGCAGGGAGGTTGACCTAATTCCAGGATACCTAGGGACCCCCGAATGGGGTTGGAAAGGCTTATTGACTGAAAAAGTAACACAGCCATTGGTCTCCCTGGAGTCCATCTCATCAATATTTCCTTCATGGGAATCCACAACACTATAAATACCCAATGTGTCATCAATGAACAGGTAATAAATTCTAGACCAACCGCTCAATACTTACAGTTAAGCATCATAACTGACTTGAGGGGCGATCCCGGAAACACCCCCGAGGTAGTCTCACCTTCATTCTTGCAGGTCTCTGCGACATTCCTCGAGGACTCGGCTATTTGCAGCGGTCTTCGACCCCTCGTTCTGACTAGTCCCCCATCTTACAAGTTTTTACCCGAAACAGTAAGGTTTGTGTGGCAAAGAGCTATATATTACAAACAGTAGGTACCACATATCTTCTTCACAAGTCTATATGTATGCATTTAATTATAGTGCACTTTAGTAACAACTACGAAATTTGGTAAAAATAATGTTAGCCTTTTAGCCATGTTTTAGGACCTTAAGACCTGCATATTTATGCTAAACTTATAAAAATACATTAATGGTAAATTAATAATTAAGTTTGTTGGTTACTTTACATATTGACATTTTCATGATGGAGAAAGGTCTAAGATCTCCTGTTTAGCAAGGACATGTAAATTATCTTTGCCAAATCAACTTTTGATAGAATTAATCCTAAACGGGGAAAAAAGGCAACAAATAATTTCAACATTGGCAGGTGAAGTATATTCTAGAGAAGAAGAATATTAGATGTATGTGTCACATTAGATGGAGGTGTACTCAAACATAGATCATAAAGGCATATGGTAAGTCTATGTTAGGTTGCCAAGAATGTGAACAGCAAGCAAGCAAGCATTGATGATTGAAACAAACCTTTAAAAAGTAAGTCAAAGCAAGAAGAACAAAAGAGAAGATACCTCTTGTGCTTTTGTAACTGTCAGAGGAAAAGTGTAGAGTAGAGAATGGAGATTGAAGAGCAGCCTCTATTTTGCCTTAGGATGAAAAGAAATGCAGTTCCTACGTGATTAAAGGCTTTTAAAGCTTCTTGAAATGGTTTACAGATGGTCTTTTTTGGGCCTAAAACCACCGAAATCAAGTGGACCACAAGTAACAAGGAAAGAGTACATGAACAGTGTTTTTTCAGTACTTGAAAAGCTGGAATTCATGCTGGCCATACCTCATTTCCTGTTGTAGCCATATCCTAGTTAGTAGGGTGTTAAATCACCATTTAAGATATTACCATGTAGCTGTCCTACAAAGATTTGTCTCCCATTTTTTCCTAAAGTCCCATCCAGGGATTAATAGATTTTGGGTGTCTAAGTATAATACTTAGGGGCATCAAGATACAAGAGCTTTTTAGGCAAAAAAAAATGCTTAAGGTGATTAGTGGGTGGAAAACCTCAATTAACTGCATCAGTAAAACATATGTAAAATATATAGCACCCATAGTTATTGCTTTAGATAATTTATAATTTTATAAGAGCGAATATAGAAATGGTGTAGAAAAAAAAGATTTATGTACTTGCGAATATAGCTTTAGTAATACGTAAGAAAGGTAACCATCGCTTGAATTTTAAAACTTGAAGTGTAGTATTGATTATGAGTTACTGGCCACGTACATATTGAATGCTTTATGTGATAAGCAACATTAACAAGGAAATTTGGTAGGAGCACCAGAGAATCGATTATACTTAACTCTTGAGCAACACCTCTTCAAAATATGAACTTTGCTCCCCCTCTTCTGTTTGGGTTTCATGAAATGTAGCAGCTCCTGTAGCACATATAAAATAATTGCAGGTCATCCTCACATGCTGTATCAAGTGAGCACATTGAGGCAAAGATGGCATATTACTTGATTTAAAAAAACCTACCAGAAATGAGGCCAGAATTATATAGAAGGCCACTAATATATATATCCTCGATCCATGGCCTTAAACAAGGAACTACCAAACAACCAACGAACATTTAAGGCTTACACACTAAGCACAAACTACTTATAAGACTAACCAACAATTTTAGAGGTCGAGGCTGATGAACCATGTCCGAGAAGGCAGGCTGATAAGGCAGCCATTTTATAGACTGCAGTTGCTCACCCTAGAAGCCAAATACAGAAAGTACTGAAAAGCATAAATCAGCTAAGAAAAATGATATAAAATTAAGCAAAGCAATTGTGGAACAAGATTCCAGTAAGAAAAGGAGTCCACATGTAATAGGATTCCATTACTATTAGCCCTCTCTATAACGTAGCAGACGTTCTCCCTTAGATATCATGTATCATGTATACAATTGGGAAACTATCTAAAGTTTTTTTTATCCTGCAATGTCAACAATCAGAGTCTTTTGAGTCTTGAATCTGAGCACCATGCCTCCACTAAAAATAACTGATGCAGTACAAACATAAAAAAATGGATGTTGACCTTCATTTTTTAAACATAGTGTTCGAGTTGATTTTTTTATGCACTCTGTTTCATTTTAAGAAATTATTCCTACTTCATTTTCTAGACGGAAAACTTTTTTTGCTGAAATGAACTGAAGCACTCCAAGCTTTAAGAAACTTTGTTTCACTTCGAAAGTCAAAGCTACGAGGTCACTGTTGGGTCCTGAATCTGATACAAGATGGCAATTCAAAATATGAGGGGAATAATGAAGCAAAATTCTAGAGACACTGCAATAACATAAACACCACTCTTGCTTCTCCCCAGCTCCTCGTGATGTTATCTAATGTATCTATCATAAGGTTGCTTTTAGATTTTCCTGTTCACAAGAGAAAACCCGGGGAGGAAGAGCTAGAGGAAAATGATAATAATAACAAAACAGGAGTTAGAGAAGAAGGTTGCATCTATTCAAAGGATTTGTAATTGCAGAAACGAGCGCTAACTGAAAAAGGAAAGCAACTTTGCATGGTTATAGTTAATGGTAGAAGGTCCCTGTTACTGTTAGTTTCTTGGCGAATTCTTCTCTTTCTTGTTCAGATTGCGCACAGAATGCTTTCTCTTCAACGAGAACGGGTTCTGTTGCTTTTTCATTACTGGTTCATTAGTTGCTAAAACAGCTAAAAACTTTTTTTCTAGTGAGAATTACGAGCAAAAAGCATGCAACCGATTCTCCAAGGTCCATAATCATACTTTTTTTCATTATTATGATATAGTCTATATGCTATATCTTCTAATCGATTATAAACCAAAGAGATCATACTTTTTTTCATTATTATTATATAGTGTATAGGCTATATGCTTTATGTGATAAGCAACATTAACAAGGAAATCTCAATTGAAGCTGACAACCTGAGTTAAGTTCCTATTTATAGTGGTCATCTACATATATTTACCTCTATTTTCGACTACAATTTTCAAAAGCATGACTCTGCACTAACCTTACGGTGCAACATCTAGTGGCTAGTTGTTTGTGGACAGTAGGGGTAATTAGTTTGTGACTTTATAATCAACGAATTTTTCTTTATGTATAGGGAACGAAGTATTAGACGAACAAAAAAAATACCAGAATGATCAGAGAAAGCACCCATCTACACAGCAAAGCATTCAATGTGCAAGCACCCATCAACACAGCAAATTTAGCTGAAAACTCTCCAATAGCGACGGCAAAAAAGACATGGCACATATGCTTTTCACCCAAATTACTATCAGCATTATTATAAGCCTTGGTAAAAGCAGAGATCACAAGCTGAGTATAATTAAAAGCATTGGTAAAAGCATAATTCAAAACCTACCCTAAGATTCCGGCGACTGCGAGATATGTGCAAATGATTTTCCAGGGTTTCATTTAGTCCTTATTCAACGATCATTGTTTGATACTTCGACCTGTTATATCCATTCACCTGCATGCATTGCTCATAAACATTTATATTTTAACAATTATTAGTTCCTAAGAGTTACGAGCATAGCGCCAAATATTTATTTCTAATGAAACTAAGCATGGTATCATCTTACCTAAGAGGCATTGAAGGAATGTAAAGTGTAACGGGTTTAGGACAGGGCATCAATCAGTTAACAATATGCCATCACAGCAATATATATAACGCAAATCACGATGGAAACTATTACATACTGTTAATCTTTTGCTGCATTGTGCACAATCCAAAATAATAACAAGGCTAGCATTGCGAAGCTAATAAAGGCACCATTAGCAAAAGTTGCAGCAACAATTGATGTTTCTTATTACGTAAAGAAGGGAACAGAAGTGGTTCCTAGCCATTGAGGCAATTCCATGAACCTTTTGGACGTATACATACATTTGCAAAAATAATGACCCAAGTAAGCAGTGCATTGGCCAAGTGTACAGAAGCGTGTTATATTCACAAGATATATCAGGGAAGGCGTGTGCAAATTTGAAAAATGTCGTACACTATGTTCAAGGTTATAAACAGAATGCATAATACATTTGTGCATTGACATAACACAAATATAATGTAGGGAACCTTAAGAGCAAGGTATCTAAGGGGGGATCACCTCTAAAGGTAATGTACTATATGATGCCAGCCATTTTAAGGATGTCATAAGAAATGATGTTTTTGAAGCAGGTATCAGAATGATGTTGTGGATTTTTTGCTGAAATAACCTTGACCTGAGATGCTCGCCTAACACGCGATAGTGCAACATATAGTTGGCCATGAGAAAAACATGATCGAGGAAGGTAGACAACAACTTGAGTTAATGTTTGACCTTGGGACTTGTTAATCGTCATTGCAAAACTGAGTTTGATTGGGAATTGTTTTCTTTGAAACTGGAATGGATAGTTTGCTGATGCGGCTGGTCGCAATTTAATGCAGGGTATAAGCACGTGCTCTCCTTTGTGATGGCCGGTTGTTATGACACATTCTATCAGGTTGGGGAAGAACCTCTTGCATATAAGGCGTGTCCCATTACATAACCCAGCAGACGACAGAATATTACGTAGCAAAATAACTGGGCAATTTTCCTTCAAAACAAGTTCATGGGGGCTCATTCCACCGGAACAAAGTTTGTTTATGAACTCCATAGGATATATAGCACAATTATCATCAAGAATTGTATCAAAACTCTTATATAAAGTAGCTTGACCAGGGAGCTTGTCTATAAGGACTGTGTTTATGGAATTCACATCATCATTCATGGGAGTTAATATGGCCCTTGTTGTGAATATATCAGTGGTAAGTATGTTTGAATCAAGTTCAGGGAAGGCCCTGAGGTTATCTCATTAATAGGATTTGCATCTTTCTCGGGATTGCTAACAATCTGGTATGGCAATTGCACGAAACCATGTTCTTCAGTTTAAAGTTCTCCATTTCCTAGTGCAAGTAGGAAAGCTGCAAACGCAGGGTCTTCTCTAGCCCGTAAGTTTTCTGTGACCCTAAACTTTATGAGCTTATGCCATAGGACATAACTTACTAAGCTAGCATTAACAACTTCTCTTTGTGATCTACGGGGCACAACGAGCAACACTTGTCGGAAGTCCCCACCAAAAACAATGATCTTACCTCCAAAAGGCAGAGTTGCATCACATAAGTCCCGGAGGAGCAGATCTAGTGATTCAACATTTTCTTTTCTTGCCATCGATGCCTCATCCCAAATGATCAAAGTTGCTGCCCGTATCAATGTGGCTAGACTGCCATGCTTCGAGACATCGCAAGCAAGGAAGCTTCTGAATCAACTGGTATTTTGAACTGCGAATGTGCTATTCTACCGGAGGGTATGTTGGATGTAGCGATTCCAAAAGTGGCCGTTGGGAGGACTATCTGATTCATCAAACGGACCTCGGCATAAAGTGCATTGTATAAGAACGTTTTTCCTATTCCACCAGGATCATCTATGAAAAAAGCACCAGGTTTGCCTTGTTTGACATGGTGTATTATCGCATCAAAGGCTTGTTGTTGGGTTGAGTTTAGCATGCCACGACAGTCGATACATCCCTGGGGTATTGGTGCATTAAGTGCATCAGTAATATCTTTTGTTCTCCGTAATTCATCATCTTCCGGATCTTCTAGGTGTTTTAAGCCAAATGTTTTTAGTGACTTTCCTATTGCTTCCAAATATTGCTCAACAGCTCTAGCCGTTAGCCGCTTCACCTTCTTTGGAAATCTTGGGAATGTGTGGCGAAAATCTTCTGAAAATGCAACATAGTATTTTTGCCACAATGCATTAGGGTCACTTGGTTGGCAAAAAATCAACACAGTTGCAAATAGGCGGCGAATAGCAGATGGCATTTGCACTTCACATGCTTCAGCTAATCATGTATCAACTGCATTATCTTCCTCTATCAGCCTGAGTTTAATAGCTGCTTCTTGAAAGGTTGCACACCTATACCCGTCAACTGTCAAGAGATCTTCGAATGACGTAGGCCCACATACATGAAGAAGTAACAACCTTAAGAAATATCTTTTTCCTTCAGGTGGAGCAACAAAGGCAAGCCTACTAATAACAAACACCTTATTTTTCCTTTTCATCCACTCCTTTGAAGAAAGATCCCGCCTATAATGCTTTGAAAATTCCCCATATAAATAACCCGGGCCATCTACAATCGCAACATTTGCTCTAAAAAAGGCTATTAGAGGTGTGCGCGAACGTTTGTCATTTAAATTGTCAAGGTGTTCATGAGGCCTCACTTGGATTGTCTGCATATTAGGCAGATGCACTGGCAGGAGCATCACAGACGGGTGCATCTCAAAGAGATCAAATCCAAAAATCAGCCATGCTGCTTCACAAGTGGAAACCCATCTGCCCGACTGATAGTTGGCTATCTCATCAACAGCGGCGACATCACAAGTTCGTGTAACATTGTAGGCAATTTTATCATGTCCTTTATAAACGTACTTATACAAGTACTTAACTGCCTGGATTGTTGAGCATACCTCAATGTTCAAATGACAGTCAAACATTGATGAGAGGTACGAGTTATATGGTATTACCCATCTATTATCCAATGTTGCTTTGCGTATGGAAGCATTGTCGCCAGTATCTCGCCTCCTATACACGGGATAACCATCACTATTGTTTGTAGTTTCACTCCGAAAATATTTTGGGTAGCCATACTTGCAAATCCCCTTGCTCTTGGAATGTTTCATGCACGCGCATTCAGGGTTTAGGTGCCCACATGGACCATGCATCATGTGTTTGAGAATGATCTTCCTAAGGTAAGGATTGTTTGGCTGTGGGATTTCAACACAAATAAACCTGTACCAGTTATTTTAAAAGTCAAAACATGTGTTGTATGAATCAGCGTTGTCTTCAACAAGTACTTATATAATTAGCTTACCTATCAAAGTCGGTTGGACATTTAATCTTGAAAGCGGGCTTTAGAATGACGTATGTGAGCATGAGGCAGTCCCCGCTTTTGGAATTCCACAATGTAGACAATTGTAGCAACTTCTCCAAAGACATGCTTTTCCATAATCTGTTTCTTCAATGCAAGCAACTTGGCACGAAAAATTCTAGCAACCAGATCTGGGCGGTCCTGTGCTTTTTCTCCAATAGCCAATTCATGTTTGATTTATGGCCAATTTGTATTGCATGTCATTGTGATATATAAATCAGGCTTCCCAAATCGCTGCACCAAGGACATTGCGTTTAGATATCTCTTTTTCACATCTCGAGGTCCTCCAATGAAAAAGGCGGTAATATGACTCGGTGCCAACATTAGCAACACTGTTCTCCCCACTTTCCAATGTATCAAGGATGCCTTGGTAGAGATCTGCTCTGATTGTTTCTTGATTGTAGCGAAAGAAATCCAGGCGGGTGTTTTCGATTTTGACATACATGTCAACTATATACTATTGCAGACATCTCCCAGCTCTAAGAAGCATATTATTAGGTCGATGCTGGAGCTTATAAGCATAATACTCCCTGCATGAAATTTGTTTTTCAGGTCTAGAACGCCCTTGAGTTGCACCTATTTATTAAAAGAGATCAGACAAATTATTTACTAACTTTTTAGTTGCATGTATGTAGAACACAAGAAAGAAATAAAAGGCGTAGGGCATACGCAAAGCTTCTTCTGCTAACAAGTCTTCAGCAGTGTGC
Organism: Beta lomatogona; assembly: GCA_947646795.1. NCBI lineage: Eukaryota > Viridiplantae > Streptophyta > Magnoliopsida > Caryophyllales > Amaranthaceae > Beta > Beta lomatogona. The sequence goes on along the minus strand of CANSNZ010000288.1, from coordinate 2,542,145 downwards.
ACAGCACAGGAGGTCACCGAGTCTTGTTGGGTAGACAGTTGGGTTTGGCCTCCTGTTGACATTTTTTAAGCCCTGGGCTCCACCCACATTTACAACAAGAAAACAAAAGTGGGTATTAGAGGGGATCATAACAGCCATAATAGTGCATGATCCTATGCGAGGCACTAGGTTTTGCACAAACACCGATCTGTGGGCTGCTAGACTGGCTCGAAGAAGTGCTTTCTGACCATATGGCAGCCACTTCGTTAGATGTAAGGGCATTATAAGTGCGCTGGTCAAGCACTGGATTTTTGTTTATAACTATTTGAGTGTCTTCACTTTTTTGGATTTCCTTCAAGGATCGGAAAAAATGGGCATAAGGATTGTTTTGGGTGATATTAATGAGGATATCTATTATATCTTATCGTAGCTCTGGAAAACATCCAGCATGGTACTCAGCTTCATGTTGGGCATCATAAAAATAAAGTTGTAAATACTTAAGATTTTCATCATTAGGGAGTATATAAGGTATGAAATGATAAAGTTGGCCATGTAATTTGAAGACATATATTCCTTTTTGGGTGTCTGCATTGTAGTCCCCTCCAAGGGAGCTAAAAGCAAACAAATTATTATATAGACGTACATATGTTTGAAAATGCACTGCATCTTCTTCCAAAGAAGTGAATAGGCGTACAAGTTCAGGGGGATATTGATTGGAAACTAATTCAACTTCCCCATCACCACAACAGAAATGTGCGGATTCGTAGGCAAACTTTTTTGCACTACATTTCGAGCAGTAGTTAAGCTGAGGCAAATTCAAAGGTTGTGTTGGTAATGGCTGCCCAATTACTGCGGCAGGTAGTCCTAATGTTCATACAACAGTAGTTTGGCAGAGGGTTCGACTAAGTTTAGGATTTGCATCAAAGATAACGTAGGGATATAGGGGAACTCACTTTCAGGATTTGTTAGAGGATGCCTTGACCGCGGTATTTTAGCTCGTTGAACCCTAGCTTCTCCCACAGAACTACTGAATAAACACTAAGGCATAAATCTTTTTCTATGAGTTGCAATATAAGGATCATGCTCACAGCAATAACTAACATTACCTTTGTGAGTCAGTTTGAGAGAGAGACAAAATAGATTTCATGCGCTTGCTGGACCGCGAAGCATTTATAAACTTTTCTGAGATTCATGATAACAAAGGATCATTCAGCATATAGAAAAGAATGGTTGAACCTCAAAGATATGCTAGGAAAGCTACAAAGCTCCAACATATGAGAAAATTACCCATGGTTGAAGTTAATTGGACTCTATGCCTAGTAAAGCGCATTAACATAATTGTTGTGCTGCACCTGAAGTAAATATAGCGATCAAAGCAGGATAAACATATTATTCAATTGAGGCATTTAGTGCAAACCCTTTTTTGCAAGATTAGCTAAGATACTCAAGCTCATATTAGAAATGTAAGCAGAAGTTGTCTAGATAGCAGGTAGTTGGCCTGATAGCGGCAAAATAAAAACATGCGGACACTTATATTTGAGATAGACTTCATGCTTTACTGAAAAACATTTGAACAAAAGTTAGAAAAACAGGAATTTGAGAAAAAATCAAGTAAAGTAAAGTTGTATTCTTTCATCACTATGCTTGGAATTTGTACTAATGCATCTCTTATAAAATGCAGGGTGAGGCCAATTGATTACTACTAAAATCTTGAAAAATCAAGAATCTTACCTCCAAAGTTGTGCCTCCACCACACGCGCAGATCAATGCACCATTTATGGAAGTCACGTAATCTGCCTCAGCATTTTCAACACTTAAATTGCTGGAAATTAAACTTGAGTTGTGATATTTACAAAGTCTAAGATATTTTCTTGAACATTCGATGCGTCTACAACCTGAACTCTAGCTCAAGTTCCTCGCCAACCTCCAAAAGGCCAAATCTGGAAATTTCATATTATATATTTGTACATACACAAAACTTTTTAGGAGTTTAAACATATTAGAGTTTGAAAGCATATAACAGTAGGCCATTGCTTTAGAAGTTGGGTGCACATTTAAACATAGAAGAGTGTCTAATCAGAATAAAAAAGACAAAGATTATGATTTTTCTTCAAAAGGTGATGCCATTTCATTAGAATCTGAGTCATACGTTACATCCTATGCTATGAGACATTAGCAAAAAAAAACAAAAGCGCTGTGATGATTAAGCTAGATAACATCAGGGCACAGTACACCATAACTACTAAAGGTGCACTTTTGTACAAAAAAATGATACTACATCAGTGCGTAACGTTAGAGCCTACATAGGATGGGAGGGCTGCCTACACCCTAAACACGATAAAAGGCAACAACATCTTTGCAAAAAGCTAACTCCTACCAGGACAAGAGAGTCCTATACAGCCTAAATTAACTTTGAACGCTTGAAAACAGTGTCCAGTTCTGGAAGAGTTGAGAAGTAAAGTGGAAGCTGAGGCTCAGAAGCAGCAACAAAAGAAGGGCTTGCTATTATTGATTGTGCTTTGCGTTTTTTTGGAGGTAGTGGAGGAGATACAATAGATGGTATCTAGAATGTAGGCCCTTGAGGAGTGAGACAAAACTGTTTTACAAGAAGCAAAGAAGGTTCAAGATCTTCTTTAAGGCCCAGAACATGTTCCTTTTGAGTCAAATAGCTTTCCCTTGAATGGTTGCACATAAGAGCATCAAACTTTGAAGTCGTTGGCCTGTAGTTTGCATCAACAATCTCGAGATTGTACACACCCAGCAGGTAGAAAAGTGTTTTTTTTGGGAGGCTTTGTTTCACAGCAACAAGAGAACAACACCGATCGCTAAAGATATTCAAACCCATACTCATTCTTTGGGGGTGTCACTGTGAGCCAAGAAGTAAATTGGTCGGGGTAGTGCTCTACCTTCTCAATAGGGGTGGATCGAACAACAATCGATCTAAACACAAGCCGCAGTATTGACATAAAGTCAACTGAAACATGTTTGGTAGGGCAGTAGACATTATCGGGCAAGGTTTCATGCAAAGGTAGCTTTGGCAAGCCTTTCTCTACCCAGCTCAATTCAACCTTTTTCAGGTTATATAGGGCAGCACATCGTGCAAAAATCTGGCTCTTAATTGATGTTACATCTTCAACAAAAACCTCATACTTCTTCATAAGGTCACGTACAACCTTTTTTGCGGCATTTTCACATGAAGCTTCTACTTTCCTAGCCTCCCCACCAATGTATGAGGCATTTATAAATTGGTACACCGGCTCGGGAAAGTGGAGGGTTGTGGTAATTTGCTGCAATAATGGGTGGAAAGGGATCACTACTTGTGTAGCCACTGGATTTATAACCTGTAACAGATCAGAGCCTTAGTATTGCTACGAGAGAAAGGCATGTATAGAGGGAAATTTACAGAACGCTATTCCTATGCAAACACACAACAAGGCCTCTTAGAATATTCGATCATAAACTAATAGCCTTACTAATAACATGATACAAGTAAAAAGTATGTATGGCCATTAGAGAAACAAGTTACAAGCAAATTATAAGTCTAAAAAGGTTCAAGCCATATTGGCTTCATGAATGTGCATGCTTGATTGGGGGTATGGTGGTGCATTAGTTTTTTGTAATGGACGATCTATGTAATGGTTGCTAATTTACCGGGGTAGGAGCCTAGACAACAATAAGCAAAGTAATTTGGTTATTATTGATGTGTTTGTTAATCAAAGGAAATACCTTTGCAAAATGCAAAATGCAAAATGGCGAAATTTGGAATCCAAATGAGATGCATGCTTACTTACTCAAATTGAGTCAACGACAGAAGAGCCAAGAAAGTCATGAAACGAAAGCCCAATAATAAAAGAGCAAGTTCACATGCAACAACATAAACTTTAACACTTGCCCAAACCTACACCTTTGTTCATCAACCCCAACAAGAATAAACCACATACTACGTAACGACAAAACAATTCACCCAGTCCATACATCCAATAAGGAGAGAAATAATCAATTGACTTTTCCCATATGTTCATAGCATAATCTAAAATTCTCCTTATAAATACCCTTTAAACGTATACCACCAAATCACATTAAAAACTCATCTTTTATTTCTTTTTCCCCATTCTAAAATAAGGTAAGTTAAATTAGCAATGATCATCATGTTTTCGTTTTCGTTAAATTTCTAGGCCTCGTTTATTTGTTTTTGCAAAGGTATTTCCTTTGATTAACAAAGACATCAATAATACTTTGTCTTATGGTGGAAAAAATATTATTCCTAGGGCTGATCTTGTTTCTGTTAAACCGGACTTACGAAAGTAGTTAAAGGTTAACGTGAAAATAATCAAGGAACCCTAGCATATATAACTTGTGATCTACATAAAAGACAAGAACCACTTTTGAGTTTGTTCATGTAATTTTTGAACAACCAGCAACACAGTGAAATATCTCATTTTAAAGCACTTTTCAGCTACATAGGGAAAAGTATACAATTCTACTGATGTGGAAAAACATAATAGAAGAAAATTATTGCATGCAAAAAGTGAAGGGAGCATGAGCAATAACTTTTCGAAGGCATATAATCTGACAAAATGGCTACATGTACTGACAAAGAAACCAAGGTAGTTAATCTACATTTTTTGCCAAAGGTATGCACAAAAAGCATTTGATGCTCTTACAAAAATGGCATTTATATCAACTGTGAGATTCTCTTTTGAAGGAAGTTTCAGATTAGTTGTTAACTTTATCTAAACAGTTAAGAACAGTATGAAAGAGCAATAAAAGTAAATCTAGTTAGTCAAAGGAACATAAGAGTTTAAAAGTTAATTCTGCCAGATTCAAGGGAATATAATGTAGATCAGGTAGTTGTGGATGTCACTAAAAGAATAGCATCATGATTAGGAAGATATTTTAGGGATTATAATCAAGTCCAACAACCAATGAGACTTAACAGTAGCATATTTTTTTTCATGCTTGCACAACCAGTGAACCTCAATGGCATGGAATATTGCTGTGCAATTTCCCTTTTACCAACCATTAATTGTTTCTGATCATCACTCTCAACAAGGACAGATGTACTTAAACAAGGAAATAAAAAGAAGGGAAGGCAAGAACTACCATTAGCACCCTACCTTTTGTTGGTTTTTGATGGGTACAGCACAGAACAGATAAACAAAATGACAGAGAAAGAAACTAACGAGAGTACCATATAACTAAGGTAAATGCAAGCCAAATATAGATGAGAAAGGGAAAAAGAAATGAGCTTTCAAGTACTAAAATAGGATTATAATATTACACCATTACCCAAGATAAGCCTCAATAGCCACAACAATCCTAGGAAGCACATGGCATAGCAACAGTGTTTTCTACACATCAGAGGAAAAGAGGGAAAAAGGACGAACAGTTACAGGACTTACACCAACTGGACATCAACCCAACTGCTCAGCAAATATGTTAACAATTGGACAAGCATGCTTAACATCTAACATAATTGAGGTTAACTCTTAAATATCTATCATCAATTTAAGGAATTTGTGAAGGGGGATTAACATTTAAAATTGTTGGGGAATTTATTTACAAGCCCTAACTTAGATTACGTTATTTAAACGTGAACAAATTGGAGTATTGAGGAGCAACGCAACACGAATTGGACCAAACAAAAAAAAAAGCACTACCAAACTAACTCGCCAAATACCACAGAACAACAAATGCATGCAAAGAAATACAATTGAAAGGACAATTATAACAATTAGGATTCAAGCAAATACCTATGTAAATCGGAAATTTCCAATTTTGGTGCTCTTCAAAGGCAATCCTTGCACTCAGCATACTGGTTTCCTTTTTTTTTGCTCACCCATGGCCTCCTCTTCTTCTTGTTTCTACCAATCCTATGTGTAATTCGTTGATTCACCTCCGATAAACACAATACTCTGGTGTGCTTGGATATATCTGTGCGAGAATTTTGTTTAGAATTAACCACGTCTTTAAATCGCACAGCATTTAGGGTGAATTGTTGAAGAAGAATTGCAGGACACTCCAATGCCTAATTCGTCGGTTTACCTCCCTCAAAAAGACGAAGACAATATTCTATTGTGTTTGGATATATCTTTGTGGGATTTTTGTTAGAAATTACTCGAGTATAAAGACGCACAAGAATCAGAATGAATTGTTGAAGAAGAATTGCAGGAGGTACCGAGGTACAAGAAGGTGGTATAGGGAGTCTGGTTTGCCGCCAAAGACAACACGCGCCAAAGAGAGAGAAAGCTGATACTGAGTCAGCGTGGGATGGAGTCAAAGGGGCACTAATAGACTCAAGGGCAGCTGAGCAGTTTTAAGATCTTGTAAGGGCAAAACAGACATTACACTATTCATAAGCTACAGTAGAATAAGTTCTCACTTTTTAATGGGTATGGAGTCTCTCTTCTTACCCCTCACATCCCACTAACTTTCCACCAACTCGTCTTTTTTTTCTCACAATAGGTGGGTTAGTCCTATTTCTCTCTATTACTTTTGCTATACTCCATCATATACTCGATTACTCTCTTTCCTATCCAAAATGTTTTTATTCTTATATAGAGTAGATAATTTGTATTCATGTTTTAATTAGTGATATATTAATCATCATTTTATATACATTTTAATAATTTTAGGTAGGAGAAAGTGATTATAAAGAAAAGTAGGTTGGGAAAAAATATGGTAAAATATATCAAATTTGGGCTCAATTTATAGATAAAAAAAATTTATAGTTGTAACTGTAATTTTTTTTTTAATTTAAAAAATTATAAGCTAATTTTTTTTACGTTTTTTCACCATATACCCCTGACTAATTATTTTTTGCACCGTATACCCTCGCAAGTTTCCAAATTCACCTTATATCCCCCACGTTTCAAAAAATACATCAACATGCCCTTATGACTAACGGAAGTCTAACACCGTTAGTCATTAAGCCCTAATCCCCCCCTCTAACCCTAATTAACTAACTTAAACAAAACTAAACCTAACTCTAACCCTAACTCTAATCTAATACCCTAGCCACCCACCCACCACTCCCCCCCACCCCACCCCCACCCATTTCCTTCTCCACCCCACTCCTTTCCCCACCACCCACCACCATCCCTCCCCCTCCCCTTCCCCCACCCTCCGCAGTCCCCTTTCCCTCGCCCACTCCCCTCCCCCGAAATTAAAAAAAAAATCGAAAACGCTTAGAATTCTCAAAGCCCGGAACCAATTATGCGCTATGCGCGACTGTTAGGGGGAAGGGGAGGGGGGTTGGCGGCGATTTGGGGGAAGGGGAGGGAGAGAGGTCGCGCTACGGTTGCGGGGGGAGGGGATGAGAGGGGTGATGCGCGACCGCAGGGGAAGGGGGAGGGGACGGGGGCGGCGCGACAAAGCGGGGAAGGGGAGAGGGAGAGGGGGCGGGCGACTAGTCGTGGAAGGGGAGGGGAGGGGGGGCCGGGTGGTGGGGCGATGGGTGGCTAGGGGGTAAGGGGTGGGGGGGGGGGGTGGTGGTTAGGATGGTTAGGGTTAGGGTTAGGGTTATAAGATTAGGGGGTTTGTTAATTAAGGGGTTAGGGTTAGTGTTTAGCTTAGGTTTAGGGTTTGTTAATTAGGGTTAGGGGGGATTATGGCATAATGACTAACTGAAGTCTAACACCGTTAGTCATAAGGGCATGTTGATGTATTTTTTGAAACGTGAGGGGTATATGATGAATTTGAAAACTTGCGAGGGTATATGGTGCAAAAAAAAATAGTCAGGGGTATATGGTGAAAAAACCGTTTTCTTATTTACTTGAAAACAAAAAAGCAATATTGTACAAAACAAAAAAAAAGCAACAATAAAGCAATATTGTACACATGGCGTCACACCATTCGTTGCTATGAATGCCATCCAAGGTCTAGTTGGTCTGGCAGTCCAGACCAACCAACTCCAAGGGCCAATTGCCCCAATAGTAAAACCAAGTAAAGCTACCTTTACTTTTTGCTAGACCAACCAAAACCCACCCCATTGCACATGCTCTAAGGATGTGTTATCTTTGCCTTAGAAAAATATGTTTCAGGTTTAATAAATTGGCTATGTTTGGCAATACTACCTAAAATGTAGCTGAAACTGATAAGGTAGCTGATTAGTTTATTTAAGTTTTGCCATTGAAAATGGGTAGGATTTATAATAATCCCTGATCATCCTCACAACATATAGTAGGTGGTCTAATTTTGACATAAAATTAGACAAAATTAAGCCTATATTATCTTATCTAGGGGTGTTGACGAGCCGAACCGAGACGTAGCCTGGGGTTGCTCGGCTCGGCTCGTTACAATTTTGCTCGAACTCGAGCCGAGTATCGAGCTTTTTCGAGCTTAAATTTTCTAGTTTAATTTACCTTAAAACTAAACTTGCGTTAAAAAACTATATTTCATATATTCTATAAATAGGTTTACGCTACTTAGTTTGAGTTTTTTCACAAGTATTGTACACAATCTAAATATAACTTTTCATATAATCTCTATAATATGGAAAATAATATAGCTAAAACATATTTCGAGCCTACTCACGAACTTTTCGAATCGAACTTTGCTATGCTCAGCTCTAGAAAATTTCGAGCCGAGCTCGAATAGTTTGCGAGCTAGCTAGGCTCATTAATACCCCTAATCTTATCAATCCCGTTTTAGTTAACTTAAACTCAACATTATCCCGGGATGGCTGACATCTCCCACCAACCTAGTGTAATACCCGAACCTTTATCTCGTTTTATTAAATACTAATTATGTTTTCCAGTTTAATTGTGTCCTAAATTTTTCCGATATGATTATGGTTAAGGTTACTTTCTAAAATAAATATATTTACTTTAGATAAGTGATATTGGTGGTAATGGTTTAACTATAATGTAGTACTAATGATTTTTTCTTTATGATTTTGAGTAAATGATTTTTAGCTAAAGTCCACTAATGATGTTAGAAACCCAAACTTAGCAAGACCCAAATATTTAATAAAAGGTCAAAGTTTGACATTTTATTCACCAAAAGAAAATAATAAAAGAAAAAGAGAAGGAAAGGAAAACAAAAAAAGAAGGAAATAGAAAAGTCAAGCCAAAAATGTTGACCATTTCACCCTTCTTCTTCCTTCTACTACTCTCCTTCCATACATGGCAATTCATCAAATTTTCTCACTTTTAAAACTCTAACTGCTGTCACCATCACACCAAGAGAACAATTCATGCTCAAACACTCTTCAACTCAATGATTAAAGTAAGAGGATAACATTCAAGTTTTCTAGAAACTCCAACAATGGCTATAAATAGCCATTATCAATCATCACCCACCTTCAAACATCACCCCTCCATCTTCTCTGTTTTTGGGCAACAACCACCACCACACAACTTGCAGCCGCGCACACTACCACCACCTGCCCTCCTGCTCGCCGCTCCTCTGCCACCTTTCACCGCCGTGAATTGCTGCCGCCTTGCCGGGCCCTCAATCGGTGGCTCACACCCCTGTCCCCTGCTTTCCCCGTCCTCCTTTGCGCGTGTGTATATGATGCTGGGTAAGTTTATTGTTTTTGTATTGAGTGTTAGACTTTGTAGTTTGTAAGTTTAGTCTTACTAATACCCAAAATGAGTAAACCCCCACTAAATGCTAAGTAGAAACGGCAATACAAACTCATGTTTAGCACCAGTTAAAGTAAACACACTTAATAAATTATAGTTACATAAGTTTAGCAAATATTATTCATGGTTAGTTTATACTAAAATTTATATTATCAAGCTTCAATTTGTTTAAGTTCTAACATGTACAACATATCTTCCTAAATTAATTAAAGTTATAATTACTTATAATCTTAAAAATTAGCTCATTTAATTAAATAAGTTTAATTAAGGATTCTAACCTTGTAATATGAATTTAAAATATGAGTAACACTCTTAAATTCAATTTCTAAATAACATTTATGTATTTTTATAAAGGATTCCTATAAACTAGTATAATACTAAAATGATAAGTACAAGCTATTCGCTGCATAAACGCTAAGTAAGTCAAACTATATAAGTTATATAAATAATTCTTTAAAATAGAAACCGTACTAATAATTTATGAGTTACTAACTTATTATTAAATGCTCGTCTTAAAACTTTAAAAAGAACTCGTTCCTCGGAGCTCAGTAAGGACTGTCTCAAGGACATAAGAAGATATTTATACTGCAATCGAGGTAACAACTATTGTTAGTACCCGCAATTCCCTTCAAGTATGTTTATGAAAATATGAGTATATAGTGGAATGGTAAATGTTTATGTTTATGATTATGATTATTTATTTTGAGTTGCGGGATGCTACTTATTACTTTGATACTATTTACGAACTGTCATGAGTTATGGAACCAAGATATGATTTTACTACCCTAATTATTGAGGTAGAGATGAGACGAATAATTGAGGATTATCACATATGAATATCAAAAGTTATGAAACATGATAAAGTAAAGTGTAAGAACTGGTTTGCTGAGCTGATTGGCGGTCGTGCACGAACCGAGCTGTTTACTTGGGCACCGGCCCGTTACCGTTTACCAGGGCACTGGCCCTTTATTAGTGTAGGGCAACGCCCAGGGCACAGGCCCTTGCACAGTGGTGCATACACATGGCTGGGAGACGTCCCAGAGCTGACTGATTTTGCAGCAACCAAAGTAAAATGGATAATAGGATTAATGGATGATAGAGGCGATATTAAATATATATTGTTTTCATAAATGTTTGAATTATTCTTTCCCTCTGTTTGCAAATAGAATGAATTAAAATGAATTTACGTTGCTAGAATAGCTTGTTACTGGGCCTCGGCTCATAACGTTTTGTATTTATGTTTTAGGTACTGTTGGGGACGATGGTACTGCGTAGTGGCAAGAATTACCACCTTATTAAATCATCTAGTAGTAGTGCTACTAACTTGTAAACTCAACTAGAATGTAAGACCATATACTTTAATATAAGTTATCGTAGTTATATCAAGTAACGTTAATGTTATTCGCTTTAATATAATATAAGTTGTTTAAGTTATCGTTATTATATTTCACAATGTTCAAGTATATTACATGATTGTAGCCTCGCACCTTCTTAACCGAAGGTGCGGCAGTAATACCTCGACCGGATAGGTGTTCCGCTGCTAATTATGTCGTCTTAAATAGTAATTTGGTGGTCGGGGAGTTACAGAATGGTATCAGACCAAACGGTTCTGAACTCTAACGTTTAACCCCATGGTTTTACGTTAAATAAAAATAATGAAGTTATAAAACTGACTTAAGGGAAATAAAGACGTAATGATTCAACTATAGATAAAACAAGGAAATAAGAGTAGAAAATCAAAATCAAAATAATTAAAATGAAAAGTAAAATTGGTGTAAAATATATAATGAGTGTGAGCGTAGGATACGGGAAATGGGAAATATTTTACGATTTTATTTCGACCTAACTGTAATGTGACATGCAGAATGTCGACCATTGATGTCAACAACGATGTCACTAACGGTGCTGAAAATGTGCACGTAGAGGATGTGCATGTAGAGGATGATCATGATGATGACTATGAACCTTTAGACAGAAATGCAGAAAGAATGGAAAGATTGGAAAATATGAGCACTATGTTAGCCGAGTTAATCCAGGAATCCCGGAAGAAGGTAACAACAAATGAAAATGAGAGTGCTGTGATGTTCAAAAAGTTCTCATCTCTTAATCCACCATCATATGATGGTAAGCCTGATCCAGTGGAGTTTGAAGATTGGATTAATCGCATGGATCAGCTGTTTGAAACCTTGCAATGCCCTGAGAAATGGAGAGTAGATTTTGTTGTGTTTTATCTCACGGGTCAAGCAAGCTTATGGTGGAAAATTGTTAAGGAAAAGAAAAATGAACCTGGGTTTGGATGGAGCAAACTCCAGGAATTGATGTGAGATAAGTTCTACCCTCCCTCCCTTAGGAAGCAGAAAGAAGATGAGTTTCTTCACTTACAGCAAGGCATGATGAGTGTTTTGGAGTACGCTAATAAGTTCATGGAACTGTCAAGGTTTGCACCCGAGTTAGTGACTAGTGAGCAGTCAAGGATGAACCGATTTGAGCGAGGTCTTCAGCTCAAATATCAGGATAGGTTGGCCTCTCAAAGGTTCACTTCTTATCAAGATATGGTGGATATGGCTGTTAATGTGGAACGGGTGGTATTGCTTCAAGAATCTCAGAATAGTAACTTCAAAAGGAGGAATGATGAAAGGAGTGATAATCAGGGAGGAGCAAAAAGGCCGAACCAGGGTTATCAAGGAGGCCAAAACTCTAGGAGGAACGATAACAATCAATTCGGTTACAGAGGACAAGGAGGTAATAGACACCAGAACAATTATAGGGCACCTACAAATAGACCCCAGGGGTGTACCAAGTGTGGAAGAATGAGTCATTTAGCAAATGAGTGTCGTATTGGCACAAGCACCTGCTATCGGTGTGGAAGTCATGAGCATTATGTTTGAGAGTGCCCCAAGCCACCAGGGACCACCAATGCCATAGGAGGGACTACTTCAGCTGGTACCGATCGCAGCCGAAACAACAATAATGCTGGAGCTAGCCGTAATCAGCCACGACAAGCACCAACAGGAAGAATATATGTCATGAGGCAGGATGAGGCTGATGATGATGACACTGTTATTACCGGTACTTTTTCTATCCACTATTTGCCTGCCCATGTTCTGTTTGATTCCGGAGCTTCACATTCCTTTATTTCCCCGTTGTTTGCCAAAAGTCTGAATTTGCAACAATCCTGTAATTTTCCCTCTTTAAATGTTGCCTTGCCTACTGGAGAAACTGTGAAATGTAGAATCATGTATAGAAGTTGTCCAATTGTCTTGGGGAAAGTTGAGTTTTTAGTTGACCTTATAGAGTTTGAGTTATCCGAGTTTGATGTGATTTTGGGGATGAATTGGTTGACTAAGTATGAGGCTGATATCAATTGTGTTAAGCAGAGTGTGACCCTTAAAGCACCTGATGGGCGGAAAATTTCATACCAAAGGATTGTGAGAAAACCTCAGATCCACATTGTTTCCGATTTGAGAGCTCAAAAGATGCCTGCTTATGACTATTTTGGGTACCTTTGTAGTGTCATAGACTTAAATGCCGCTAAACCTTCTATAGCTGATATACCTGTGGTCTGTGAGTACCCAAATGTGTTTTCCGATGAGATACCTGGTATTCCTCCACAAAGGGAATTAGATTTTAGTATTGAGATTATCCCAGGATCAGCTCCTATTTCTAAGGCACCCTATAGGATGGCCCCAACCGAGTTACAAGAATTGAAGAAACAATTAGATGAGTTACTTGAAAAAGGATATATTCGACCTAGTGTGTCACCTTGGGGAGCCCCAGTTTTGTTTGTGAAGAAAAAAGATGGAAGTTTGAGGTTATGTATTGATTATCGGGAGTTGAACAAGATTACCATTAAGAATAAGTACCCATTACCCCGTATAGATGATTTGTTTGACCAACTTCAAGGTGCAAAAGTCTTTTCGAAAATAGATTTGAGGTCTGGTTACCATCAACTTTGTATCAAGCCTGAGGATATCCCCAAAACTGCCTTTAGAACCCGATATGGTCATTATGAGTTTGTTGTTATGCCTTTTGGGTTAACCAATGCACCAGCTGTATTTATGGATTTAATGAACCACATCTTTAAGCCATATCTAGATAAGTTTGTTGTTGTTTTCATTGATGATATTTTGGTGTACTCAAAGAACCTGGAGGAACATGAGGAGCATTTGAGGAAAGTAATGGACAAGTTAGCAGAAAATCAGTTATATGCCAAGCTGTCAAAGTGTGAATTTTGGCTTAAGGAGATATCATTTTTGGGTCATATTATCTCTGGAAAAGGTGTGTCTGTAGATCCCGAGAAAATAAAAGCGATAGTGGAGTGGCCTAGACCAACTAATGTTCCTGAAGTTCGGAGTTTTATGGGTTTGGCTGGTTATTACAGAAGATTTGTGAAAGATTTCTCTAGAATTGCCTTGCCAATAACCAAACTTGTGAGGAAGAATGTTAAATATAAGTGGACTTAGGAGTGTGAGACTGCCTTCCAAGAACTTAAAAGAAGACTCACCACTGCCCCTGTTCTTACCCTTCCATCAGGATTCGAGGGATTTGTTATCTATAGTGATGCCTCTAAACACGGGATAGGCTGTGTCTTAATGCAGAATGGGAAAGTGATAGCCTATGCCTCTCGCCAACTCAAAACACATGAGCAGAACTATCCCACCCATGACCTTGAACTTGCTGCTGTTGTCTTTGCACTCAAAATTTGGAGACATTATTTGTATGGAGCCTCGTGTCAAATTTTCACTGATCACAAAAGCCTAAAATACATCTTTACCCAAAAAGAGCTCAACATGAGGCAACGTAGGTGGCTAGAACTCCTGAAAGACTATGATCTTGATATCCAATATCATCCTGGAAAAGCTAATGTAGTTGCTGACGCCCTGAGTCGTAAATCTCACCTGAAAACAATCTTGTTTATTCCTCGAGCCATTCATGATGATTTGATGAGGATGGAGGTAGAATTCATTCAGAAGAAAGAGGGTGCTCGTTTGAATACAATGGAGGTAAGGTCGTGCTTACTTGATGAAATAAAGGGAGCTCAGGGAAAGGATTCACAATTGGAACGAATAAAGGCTGATGTAAAGAATGGGAAGTCACCTGGTTTTGTGATTCAAGAAGATGGAACATTGAGGTTTCAAGGAAGATTATGTGTTCCAAATGTTGCAAATTTGAAGAAAAGAATTTTGACTGAGTCTCACAATGCACCATATTCGATTCACCCTGGAGGAAATAAGTTGTATAAAGATTTAAGACAGGTATATTGGTGGAGTAATATGAAGCGGGAAGTAGCAGACTTTGTGGCTAAATGCTTGACATGTCAAAGGATTAAAATAGAGCATCAGAGGCCAGCTGGTTTGTTGCAGCCTTTGGATGTGCCAGCATGGAAATGGGATTCGATATCGATGGATTTCATCTTGGGATTGCCAATATCAACCAAGGGAATGAATGCCATTTGGGTTATTGTAGATCGATTGACGAAGTCGGCACATTTCCTAGCAGTGAAGAGTAATTGGAGTTTGGATCGATTGGCTGAATTATATATGAACATGATAGTACGATTACATGGAGTGCCTAGCTCCATTGTTTCTGATCGTGATTCAAGATTTCAAGCGAAATTCTGGAAAGAGTTACAAAAAGTTTTGGGAACAAAGCTTAACTTTAGTACTGCTTTTCATCCGACAAGAGACGGACAGACAGAAAGGACAAATCAGATTGTGGAGGACATGCTTAGAGCATGTGTTTTGGATTTTCAAGGAACTTGGGAGAAATTCTTATCTATGGTGGAGTTTTCGTACAATAACAGTTATCAAGCCACTATTGGAATGGCTCCTTATGAAGCATTATATGGAAGAAAATGTCGAACGCCTTTGTGCTGGAGTGATATTGATGAAGCATGTGTCATAGGTTCGGAATTGATTCAGGAAACCACAGATAAGATCCGATTGATACAATAAAGAATGAAAGCAGCTCAGAGTAGACAAAAGAGTTATGCAGATCAACGGAGAAGGCCGTTGGAGTTTATGGTAGGAGATCATGTATTCTTGAAAATATCACCCACAAAAGGAATCATGAGATTTGGCCAATCAGGGAAGCTAAGTCCAAGGTATATTGGACCATATGAGATCTTAGAACGGGTTAATGATGTAGCATATCGATTAGCATTACCGACTGACTTGGACAAAGTCCATAATGTATTCCATGTGTCGATGTTGCGAAAATATGTCCCAGATCCGAGCCACATAATTAGACATGAGCCTTTACAGCTACGAAATGACTTGACATACGAGGAGAAACCAATTGAAATACTTGATCGTAGGGAAAAGCAACTGAGAAGTAAGGTGATCCAAATGGTGAAAGTTCTATGGGCAAACCACTTGACCTCTGAGGCTACTTGGGAAGTGGAAGAACATATGAGAGTGAAATACCCCCACCTTTTCTCTTAGGGTGATATGATCCCTATGTGATGAGTGCATTAATCGAATGTTATATATTACTGCTTGAGTTGAACGATGATTGTATGAAATGATTTATGACACTGCTTGTTACTCATATATTATGTGGATTGAATTTGTATATGAATGTATGTGATATAGGTTCTAACTGAGCTCCAGTTTCGAGGACGAAACTTTTTCTATGAGGGGAAGGATGTAATACCCGAACCTTTATCTCGTTTTATTAAATACTAATTATGTTTTCCAGTTTAATTGTGTCCTAAATTTTTCCGATATGATTATGGTTAATGTTACTTTCTAAAATAAATATGTTTACTTTAGATAAGTGATATTGGTGGTAATGGTTTAACTATAATGTAGTACTAATGATTTTTTCTTTATGATTTTGAGTAAATGATTTTTATTATTATTATTATTATTATTATTATTTATTATTTATTATTTATTATTTATTATTTAATATTATTATTATTATTATTATTATTATTATTTATGATTTAGTATTATTCTAATTATTATTATATTTACTATTATTATTATCATTATTTATTCATTATTTGTTATTTGTTATTTATTATTTTTTATTTTATATTTTCTATTTTATATTTTTTATTGTTATTATTATTTATTATTATTATTATTTATTATTTATTATTTATTATTTATTATTTATTATTTATTATTTATTATTTATTATTTATTATTTATTATTTATTATTTATTAGTTATTATTTATTATTTATTATTTATTATTTATTATTTATTATTTATTATTTATTATTTATTATTTATTATTTATTATTTATTATTTATTATTTATTATTTATTATTTATTATTTATTATTTATTATTTATTATTTATTATTTATTATTTATTATTTATTATTTATTATTTATTATTTATTATTTACTATTTATTATTTATTATTTATTATTTATTTTTATTATTTATTATTTATTATTTATTATTTGTTATTTGTTATTTGTTATTTATTATTTATTATTATTATTTAATATTATTATTATTGTTATTTGTTATTATTTTTTATTATTATTATTATTATTGTTATTATTATTATTATTATTATTTATCATTTATTATTTATTATTTATTATTTATTATTTATTATTTATTATTTATTATTTATTATTTATTATTTATTAGTTATTATTTATTATTTATTATTTATTATTTATTATTTATTATTTATTATTTATTATTTATTATTTATTATTTATTATTTATTATTTATTATTTATTATTTATTATTTATTATTTATTATTTATTATTTATTATTTATTATTTATTATTTATTATTTATTATTTATTATTTATTATTTATTATTTATTATTTATTATTTATTATTTATTATTTATTATTTATTATTTATTATTTATTATTTATTATTTATTATTTATTATTATTATTATTTATTATTGCTTTTATTATTATTATTGTTATTATTATTATTATTATTATTATTATTATTATTATTAAGTTGAACTTAACTCAACTTAAATTAGATAATAAATAATAATAATAATACATAAGTACAATAATAATAATAATAATAATAAATAATAACGATAATAATAATAATAATATGTATTGATAATATTATGTTAATACTTATTGATTATTAGTGATAATTATTATTTCAGAAAATTAAATATACAATTCAGTTATGTTTCTTTCATTTCAGTTAATTTCAGTTAATTTAATTTAATTTAATTTCAGTTCAGTTAATTTAATTTCAGTTCAGTTAATTTAATTTCGGTCGTCCGCTAATTTCGGTTCGTTAATTTAATTTCAGTTCAGTTCAGTTAATTTCAGTTAATTTAATTTAATTTAATTTAATTTCAGTCAAAATAAGTTCAAAAGAACGGGGCCTAATACTGGAGCCGGAATGCAGAAAATTTAAGCTATTAAAATGAAGTTGTACAATATATTCCAATGAATGTGAGGAAAGAAACCAAAAAGAAAACTCCAAAACCAGGATTACAAAGCAATTCCCATTTTCTACTTAAATTTAGTTTCTTTTGGATTGACCATTATATTTATAACTGTATCGAGAGTTTGTAGGAAACAGGGAACCAATATGTCTCTTTGGAAACAATCACCAAGATGTCATCCATTGGCGATTTAGACTCTCTTTTCGTTTCTTTGTCAATCTATCAAATACTTTTTTACGATCATTTAAATGTTTATTTATAGTAATATTGGTAAATATTACGAACAACTATTATTTGGAATATATATATATATATATATATATATATATATATAGCTAAGACAAAAAGAATAACTAGTAAAGGTAGAGAGAACATGGGGAAAACTGAAAAGTAAGAAAACAGTTTTTCTAGGGAAAAAAAGAGTAAAAGTGAAAAGAAAAAAAAAAAGATTTGTGTAAGAAAAACAAAACGGCAAAATACTCCTAACTGAAAATAATACCCTAACTAACAAAATGTTCCTATTCACAAAATACAAGAATTAGGGGGAGTAGATTACTACTTTAAACTTGGTAAAACATTAAAGTCAAGAAATGGTAGCTAATATAACAAAGACAAAAGATGTCAATTATTGCAGTGTTGGGCATTACATGTACATGGCCACCGTTTCACACTGCTAGGGGCACATAAGATGATTACATAATTCCCTTAGCATGTACTTATACAGACAACTTAAATAAATTTATGAAGGTAGATTTTAAAGGGGGTTACTAAATACCACCCGTATTTACTTGAAATCGCCCGTATTTTTTTTAAAATACTCCTAAACTACCCCCTACAAATATACCCCCCACACTCTCTCACTCTCTCACTCTCTCACTCTAACACTCTCTCACTTCTCTCACTCTCTCACTCTCACTCCTCACTCCCACCATAGCCACCACCACCAAAGCCACCACCACCCCCAAAGCCACCACCACCACCACCCCCAAAGCCACCACCACCACACGGCAACCACCACCACACGGCAACCACCACCACCAAGGCGAGGAAGGCCGTACCGGCGACCACCGTAAGAAACCGACGCCGACCACCACCACAATACGCCGGAAAAAGAATGGGCCCAAGGAAGAAGGGAAAGGAAATCGGGGAATCTTCAAATCAGGTTAGTTTTGTAGTTATTTGTGGTAAAAAACAACGTAGGGTTGTCGGAAAAAAGCCCCACTCCTCGCCGGAAAAACGAGGAACAAAAAATTTTTTTTTTTTTCCGTTAATGCAGCCCAACGGACGAGAAATCCGTTACCACCACACGGTGGTAACGGACATCTTTACCGTTACCACCGCAGAGGTAACGGTTCGGATCTCCGTTACCTCTGCGGTGGTAACGGAAAAGTGATCCGTTACCATAACGGATCACTTTTCCGTTACCACCGCAGAGGTAACGGAGATCCGAACCGATTACCTCTGCGGTGGTAATAACGGTAAAGATGTCCGTTACCACCGTGTGGTGGTAACGGATTTCTGATCCGTTGGGCTGCATTAACGAAAAAAAAAAAATTTTTTTGTTCTTTGTGTTTTCCGGCGAGGGAGGGGGGGGATTAAGGGTTTTTTTTCCTTTTTTTAATTTATGTTTATGTTTATGTTTTATTAATTTCTGTTTTTTTCTAATTATGTTTATATGTTTATTTTAAATAATTTATGTTTGTTCGTAATTTATGTATTAATAATTTCTGTTTGAATTAAAAATAATAATTTGTGTTTATTTGGGCTTTTATAATTAATGTCAATAGTTATTTGAATATATTAATTTAATTGGAATAGTTAATATGTTAATTTGTGTGATAATATGGTAATTAGGTTTTATTATTATTATGTTAATGCATGTTAGTAACATGGTAGTATTATTTAATTTATTTGATTTAATTTATTTAATTGTTTAATAGCATGTGATAATAGTATTATTTAATTTTAATAGTTATTATATAATAAGTTAATATATTGATTTGAGCATGTTATTATATTATTAAAATATTTCAATGATATTAGCATGTTATTATTTTATATTAGTAGCATATTACGATTATTTATTGTAATGATATTAGCATGTATTAACATGTTAATTTATGTAGGGTATTTGTTTTTATTAGCATGTTTACTAAATATTAGCAAGTTAATATGATTTATTGTTGTAATTTTAGTTAATTAATTATTAGAAAGTGAATAGTTATATAATAATGCCCTAATTTACTTACTTTGCGCATGTTAATATATTTTAATAATATTATGTTAACACCATCACCAATGTTAATGCATCTTAGTATTAGTTTTCCTTATAATTTTAGTTAAGTAATTATTAGAGTGTCAATGGTTATAGATTAGTAGTAATTACAATATAATAACGTAGACATTAAATAAATAATAAATAATTAACATAATGTATTATTAGGGTCTTGATGGTCCCGAGGGATCGACGCCACGACACACTAGATCTCGTGGTGTTGATGCATCTAGTAGGAGGGCGAGGATCGATGCTCGGGCTAGCCGATGCCTATTCCCGAGGACGCGCCCGATAGTGCTTGGATGGGATATTGGGGACGAGCAGGGAGTTAGATCATGCTATGAGAGATGACGATGGAGCCGATGCGGGTGAAGCCGCCTCCCATGTGCCTCGTGAGGAAGGGTAGTAGAGGGAGGTTTGTTTCGGGGTCGAGTTCCGGATCTAGTAGGCCGTCGAGCGGGGCTAGAGTCGCTAGGGATACTTCGTGGTTAGTTACCGAGGCGATGCCCGGGGGCCCACTTGACGGTACCCTGGTTCCTAGTTGGCGGGGGCACGTCGGCTCCCGTATATACCACGATACGACTGCTAGGGGATGTTATCTTTGTGCCATAACCGCTCCAAAGGCATTTGATCCGTTCTTCGACTTGGGGTTTCCCGCAGCTAGCCGTCGTTGCGGCGCTTGGATAGATCTTGTATTGCCCGGCTACCGGGGATTATGTTTGGGCACCTTGACTTTCCATTACTTACGGCGTTTGTGGAGCGTTGGCGGCCCGACACGAACACGTTTCACATGCCTTTTGGAGAGATGACGATCATGTTACATGACGTTTGGCGGATCCTACGTGTTCCTATTGAGGGCCTGACCGTTAGTGCTTTGTTTTGTCGACTTCGAGTTGTATGTACGGTTTGAGGAGCTCCTCGGCTTGACTCGTGAGGAGTTATTATGTGAGGACTCACGGGTCTGGAGGAACGGTGGCGTTACCGTTCAGAAGATTTTCGATCACTGCATGGATCAGGGCGTACATGGATTGGTTTTGTACATATTCCCATCCTACCCTCATTGCTGCAGATAGGACGCATATTCCGCCCCGGGCAAACACTTCAAACACCCACTATGTATGCAATATAATCATTTATTTGTTTACTATTTTATATGTTATATTATTGATACATAACATAACATAACTAACTGACTTTTTGCAGTGGATGGCCCGACATTTTGACGCCACGAGAGCGTTGACGGAGGATCGGCACAATGACCGACGACCCAACACTTCTTTGGCATATGAGATGTTGGCCGACCTCGCTCGGGATTGGGATGCTGCATTGCGTCTAGATCGGGCACGGGACGCTGCTGAGGACGAGCATCATCATGACATGTAGTCATTGCATTTCAATGTTCTCATTCCATTAGTTATGTATGGGTGTATTATGTAGTAACATTTTTTTATGATATTACTTTGGGTGTATTATGTAGTTACATTTTTTGATGATATTACTTTGTTAGGTATATATGACTTTGGTTTTATGATGATATTTATTATTTCAATTTGAATCATTGCAACCTATTGTTTCAATTTGAATCATTGCAACATATTATTTCAATCTCAATCATTCCAACTTATTATGATCCAACATTATAAATTAATATGATCCAACATTATAAATTAATATCATATCAAATACTGCTTATTCGGCTCAAATTCAATTATCAAATAGTATTAATAATTACAAATGCATTTATCAAATACATTACATAAAATATTACAATGAATAGATCGCACTATGTACTATATACTAAGAAGAGAGTAACTCATCCCATAAAGCGCGTCGCACACCATACAACAGATTCCAACCATCAACACTATCTTCATGCATGTTATGCCACAAGTTATGAATAGGTGGTACCGGTGATCCGGGAAGTAACTCCAGTCTAATATAATGCTTGAAAGGTACCAAGATGTGCAATTACGAGTTCGTTAGTTGGACCCACCGTGTATTCGAAGCACGCCAAGGAAGGACAAAGGATACACGGATATAGTTGTCCCTCCGGGCCAAGTCCTACTAAAATGACTGCGGCATTGAACATCCGCGCAATAGAAAACAAGTCTTGCGAAGTAACCATCCAATGAGCCTCGGATGCTTTGCCCCCCATTCCAAATAATGCGCCTTATTGCTGCGTCTATCCCATCATAATAAATATGTGTGTAAACATCCCGATGAGCAAGCAATCTCATTTGCCATATTTTGGCGGATAAAACCCCAATGGTCTTCACTCCCTAAAAAACAATCCGCAACAGTTCGAAATCCACGATTCTCGTCCGCTCGGACATTAGTCCATCTAGTAATGAATGGTCGAAGAATCCCAGGAATCCTGCGGTAAAATGGAAATCCACTAACACCATCTTGTCCATCCACGCTTTCCCGACCTACAACAATCAAATTAATTAACATAAAATTTATCAGTACGTATCAAATAAATGTTATCAATAATCAATACATACAATTAACAAACATATTACCTGTAGAAGTTGACAAGCTCATAACTGAACCTGAAGATCTGCTTCTCTTTGAAGACGAACTGGATGTGTGCTCAAAGCCACTCTTCTTTCGTTTTGTACTTGGGTGATTCTTTCGGCGTGGTCTCCCTTTGGGGTTCTCGACAATATCGGGCTCAAAAGCGGAATCGCCCGGATTACGCAGATGTTCCTCTAGAACCCGGGTAGCGCTCCGCAATACGGCAGGATCACTACTTTGAACCTGCTCAACCAACTCTAAGAAGTACTGAGAATCTTGTGCTGCCTCAGATACAAACACAGGGTTGTTGACACCATCACCAATGATCAAAGTAGTCCAATAAGGATGTAAGTCTGTCAGGTACAGACTCTCGTTCGCCTCCAATCGTCTCCGTATGGCGCATGCACAGGGGATTGCATGTGTGGTTCTCAACGAGCAACCGCAACGCTGATATACCTCGTAGCCTAACTCCCGCATACGATTTTCCTCATGCAAGAACAGTTCTAAACAAGTAATGCGAGACTCGACCATTTAATTGATACAATGCCTGAGTCTTGTATAATATTCCGTGCCGACGCCGACTTTCCTCCAAATCATTCTCAACCTTCTTCACCTGATTTTCTATCTCACTGTGAGCAATAGAAAAGATGGAGTCCAAGGCAGTTGTGCTACTAAAAACCCAAGACTTCAGTGCAGAGTGTGCACTTTCAACTCGGCTAGTGCACGTGTTCCCAAGGTGAAGTACATTGTCCGTCCATGCCCGCACAAACTTCTCTTTGTACACAAGCCAAGTTGTTTCAACGTATTGGATTATTTTAGGCCACTTTCCGTACACATCTCTCATATTATCAACCTCGGCCTCATAACTCCTCTCGTCGGTCGCGTTGACTATCCGATACCAAGTTCGGCTCACGAATCTCGGACCCGCATCGGTGTTGGCCATGATGTTACTCACTCTAGCCTCGCACGTCTTTGTTGATATGCCATCTACATAGCAAATGTGCGAGAGTTAGGAAACACTTCCCGGATCGCTTTCATAAGGCCCAAATCACGGTCAAGTAATGAGTGTAACAGGGACAACATTCACTCCAATAAGCAACCTAAACTTGTCCAACACCCAATTATAACTATCAATTGTTTCGTTGGCCATCGAGCATACCCAACCATAAAATTCTTGTTGCACGGCGTCATCCCAATGAGCTCTAGAAAAGGCATGTTATATTTGTTGGTTTTATATGTTGCATCCATACCAACAACAAGTGGATAAGTTCGGAGGATATTTGCCGAACGAGGGTGCACCATGAATGCTTGCAGTCATTGCATTTGTCTCCTCGTCTTGCCTAATCCAGTGAAGGTAGTCGCTCTCTCGAGCAAGGTGAAGGAAGTGTTGCATCACGTCTCTACCATCCATTGCTTCCCTTCTATCCTTTTCCTTCGGGTTGTACAAGTGTCTCATATTTGGATGATCATCGGGAAATTTTTCATTCACAGCTTTTCATTATACTAGCAGGCTTAACGTGCGACTTTATCATATCGCGAGCGAATACCTTTGCCGCCGGACTAAGGCCGCCGATGGGTCGATGTCCCTCGGGGTAATGAATGAACTCATGATTGTGCATGCCCCTAATCCCCCGTTCCGCTTTGATTACCCATCCAGTTCGATCCTGGGTACTCCAAATACTCAACCTTAACTCCCGCTCTACAGCCACAAGCTTTTTGTCTTTGTAGCTACCCGGTATGCTACACTAAGATCTCTACCTTCACCCCTATATGGTGCGCCCCGGTTACATTTCATATATACATATTCTCGTCCACTAGGATCGTGTTTATGATTTGACATAATAATCATCACAAACCCGATTTCATTTGCCCTTTTCTTAACCCAATCTTGTAGTTCCTTTTTCTCAGCCCATAGTGTTTCATTATAAAACATGTGATTATAATCTATATAATCACCCCCAAAGTCCGGCAAATAAGCCTATAATGTTTAGCATTTTTTCAATTAGACAACATATAATCAATAATATTATTCACATATTTGAAAACAATATCAAAAAATATTAACTAAATATTCGTTAACAAAATTAACATAAACGGATGTACTATTATTCGCTAATTACAAAATCAATACTAATTATGACGAAAAATCAAATATTAACTAAATGGAACATATTAACTATTAACATTTAATTAATATATTCAAATTAACTATTCACATAAATTATAAAAACCCAAATAAACACAAATTATTATTTTTAATTCAAACAGAAATTATTAATAAATAAATAAATAAATTAGGAACAAATATAAAATATTTTAAATAAACATAAGTATATAATTATTAAAAAACATAAATTACTACAAACATGAACAAAACATAAATTTTAAAAAAATAAAAAATAAAAAAACCCAAACTCCCTCCCCCCCAACCCCTCGCCGGAAAACACGAGGCTAACAAAAATATTTTTTTTTTTCGAAAATGCGGGGCAACGGATAGGAAATCCGTTACCCGCCTCCGGTAACGGATATCTTTTCCGTTACCACCACGAGGTAACGGATCGGATCTACGTTACCTCGTGGTGGTACCGAAAAGTGATCTCGCTACCATGGTAACGGATGACTTTTCCGTTGCTTCCACAGAGGCAACGGATTTTTGGTCCGTTGTTTCGTGGAAGCAACGGGTTTTACATCTGTTTCTTCCACTGGGGTAACGGATTTTCGATCCGTTACCTCCCTCCGTGGCCAAAAAAAAATTTCCGGCAACTTAAAAAAAAAAAAAAAAATTCCAACTTACCACATTTCGTTCCGGGCGGCGTTGACGGTCCTTCATCGTACATTTTGCGTCGGTGGTGCTCCGGTGGTGGTGCTCCGGTGGTGGGTGGTGGTCGGCCGGCGATGGTGTTCGGAAGGTGGTGGTGGTGGTGGTGTTAGTACTTGATGGTAGAGAGAGAGAAGCTTAAGTTTGGTGAGAGTGGAGAGGGTAAAGTGAGGTGAAAGGGGGAGGGGCATGGGGGGTATATAATGAAAAAAAATACGGACGATTTCAAGTAAATACGGACGGTAAATAGCGATTCGGATTTTAAATGCTTAAACATATAAAGTAGAAAACCTTTAGGACTAGAAAGCATACTCAGGTCCTCGTGGGAGCCCAATGGTTGGTGCTCCCACCTCCCAACTACAAGGTCGGGTGTTCGACTCTCATCACTCCCCAATTTGGGGAGTTTGTATAAATTGTTTGCTTGTGGGTATAAATCCCCTCTACCCAGCCAATGAGCTGGTGTGCCCTGCAGGCTAGTAGTCTAGCAGGGGTTGGTCTTCGGACCAATTATCTTTCCTGAATAAAAAAAAAAAAAAGAAAGCATACTCAGGAATACTGGAATAGGGTCTTGGAATGCTTAAGCGGGGTCCTCATTGTCATTAGTCATTACTGGTTACAGTGGCAAAATCATCCCCACAAAATAACTTGACCTCTTTATTTCAACTCACCTGCTTCCCTTGTACCAAATCCTCGACAAGGGTATAGGAACTTGACACTTCATGCTGGACTAAAATCAATCATGAAAAAAAGTAGAGTATGATTATTCGAGTGTAAATAACATTGCTTACAGATCAACAAATTGAACATCATTCGTCAGAAGAAAAGAGTCGGCCTCGACATTTTCAGGGCCCTAGGCGAAACTAGATATAAGGGGCAAGGGCCCTTATGTAAAAACGTATTCTAAACTTAGATAGTTCCAATTAAAAATAAATAATAAGTGCAATACTATAATGATGGCAAATATACAATTTTGAACTCATTAGTGTCGGAAATACAAGTTAGATTGAGGTATTCATGAAGTACATATATATAAACAATATTGATACACAATATAAAGAAAAAACTTATCTGCAGATAACAATCAACTGAACTTGATTGAATTCCACAAGAACAACGTTGAGACGTGGTATGGAGGCCACTGCCTTAGATTCGAATTTCGCCATCTCCGGTGCGGATTCCTGGTGACGTTCGTCCCCCAAGGTTCACACAGCGATCCTCGACTTCGTGCACCCAGATCAAGGATATGATTGGAGTTTCTCAAGAATTGCTCAAAACTCAGAGAGAATAGGTAGGCTCATATTTTAGGGTTCAAGAGAGAATCATCCTTCTAAACTCGGTTTTAGAATGAGGCATTTACATAAAATATAAAAACCAAGCAACACAAAACGCGGAATCCGAAAACCGCCAAAAAAGGAGTTCGCCAGGGCAGGTCTGGCGGGGACCGCCCGGTCGGGCCCGTAAGGAAGAAACTGGGCGAAGAAGAAAAGCTTGTCTCGCCCGGGCGGGCGGGACGGACCAAGCTGAAGACTCGTCTTGCCCAGGCGGGTCGGGCGAACCCTCGCCCGGTCGGGCGCGACGAGCCAGATCCGAAAATCTTCGCGTTCAATTGGATGTTATCCAACAATCCCCCACAAACGCGAAGTTAGGAAAACAAGAAATGAGCAGTAAAAGGAAGGTTTGATACTTACATTCTAGTGTCCAAGGATTGAACTAGCATGTTCGTGAAATGGGGTGTCCCCTCACCTACAAGAGTCCACTGGATTGAACTTAGAGGAGATAGAAGGGACCCGATAACACATATCTTACCTTCAGAGCTTGAGAAACTCCGCGTTATCCATGAATTGCCTCTTGAACAACATACAACATTGTTGATCATACAATTCATAATCCTTTTAAGACAAGTCACATGTCTTTCAAATGATTGTGAGCATGCACACAGTTCAACAATCCTGGCCATCACCCTGGGATTCCAATGAGCAATCTAGAATGCCTACAAGTACGACATTCGACAGAAGGAGGCCATCCCTTCACACTCAAATCTGATATTCTTTTACGTTCAAATAAATTTGAATCAGCCACGAATGCCATAGAATCATCATGTCCATTACGTTCAATTAAATGAATCAACCATAAAGGCCATGGACTCCAACACAACCCCTGCCGGTTGCCGCCGAGTACCATCAGTTCCACTTGTCAAACCACCATAAACGCTATAGACTCTCACGATCCATTAGGTTTGAACAAAGTAGACCATCCCTTTTACAGGACTATGATACCGACCATGTGAGATCATGCACAAGGCATCACAACGGTGTAACCATCAAGTCCATTCCAAGGACCACCCAAGCCTGCTGGGATATGGAAACATTAAGAGCGGTCAAGCTCAACCTTACATACAATATATCATTGTATGCCACATACAACATCACATTGTATGCCACGGTGTGTCTATAAGTCCCGTCTTAGAACTATAGACACATTAAGGACAATCACTGTCCAACCTGATATCTATGAATCTACCAAGTTCAATTGCCAGTTGAACCACCCAAAGGTTATAGATTCATCAATCCATCAAGCTCAAATAAATTAAGCCACCACAAAGGTAATGGATTAACCTGTCACTATACCATCAAGCTCACTATTCAAACCACCAAGTCTCGTAATGGATCCTCACACATCCATTAAGTTTGAACTAGCTGAGCCACCAACTGGTTATGGTTATGTGACCTCACGTGAGCATGGCAAGTCCCAACACGGGACCTCAAAAGCATCCATCAGGTCCTCTCAGTGAATACAACACTAATCTGTGCATGCTCTTGTCCATATGTGCCTCGATTGCCTTCACATGACAATGTACATAAGCACCTGAAACATCACAATGTAAACAAGTGAGTATTTCATTACCCCCACAACAGGCAACTTGCCAAGGATTTGCTCATCAGTCAACTTCTTGACTCAATCAGTTCAACTCAATGAACTTATTCTATGGTTGACTCTGCAACACATCTTACTTTGCATCTCCTCAACAAAGCAACCAGTCAAGAACAATATGCCAACATATACACTTATAAACATATAAGCATAATCATTTAGAAAATCACTTTTTAAAACTAGTATATAAATATATATGTATACAGAACATAACAGTACATGCTAACTATTCAACCTTCTAGTTGAACCTGTTTCACCACCATGTTGCCTGAACAAGATTGGGATGAGAGGTACCTTTACCAACCTTTGGTTTTTCATCCATGAACCACATGAATTACCTCATCTCCAACTTCCATCTTCACTTAAGAGTCGAAATCTTCAGTTTCATAAAGACATCAAGAGTGTGAACACCAAATACATAAGATAGTGGTATAAACCATAAACCACCTACAGACCATTCAAGTCTTCTCACCAAGGAAACCTTACAGGTCAGCTCCAAATCCCGGAAGATCTAATGATTCTTCCTTCTCTAAGATGCGATTCAAGTATGCACTTTACCAATCAAATTGATACGCAATCAAATAACACGATCCCAATGCAAACACAGCCACTGGCCTAGGCAAACTTACACTAGAGGAAAAAACCTTATCTGTCACTTAGTAGCAGATTCGGTTTTTAGAAAACCGCATCCGAAAACCAATGGATAAATGGGAGGGAAATATGGGCAAAAAATCTGATCCGGTCTTTTATAGAACCGGATTAGATTATAGAATCTGCTGCGGTTTTTAATAATCTGATCCGGTTCTTAGGACCGAATCAGATTTTTTCGTTTTTTTCCAAGCAAAAAAGCCCGTTTTTCTTCCCTCCTTAATTCACCCATTTCAATTCCCTCCTCCCAATTTCAATTCATCCCTCCTTCAATTCATCGAGTTCACACCTGAGGGTTCGACGATGCAGTGACGCAACACCACACCTCACCGCCGCCACCACCCGAAGCTTCCACCACCAGCTGGACGCACCACTACTGCTGCCCTAAGCTTGCGCACATATCCACCTCGACTCCTCTGCGATTTTCGGCGCACCTCCACCTTCCTCCTCCTAAACAACTACATTCGTCCTCTACCCCACCCTAAACAACTACATTCCTCCTCCACCTCTTCCTAGGTAACTAAAAGTTCATAACTTTTATTTTAATCTCATATTTAAAACTTCAAGTTTATAATTCCTATGTAGTTTTATGAATAATTGTTAGTTAAATTAGGTTGTATAATAGTTAAAGGGTTCAAAGTTGATTGATTTGAGTTAATTTGCTTTTAGTTTAAGTAGTTAATTAGTTTGATTTTTAGGTTAAAAAGCTAGGGCTTTGGTGCGGTTGTTGTTGTTGTGGTTGTTGTAGTTGTTGTTGTATTAGTTTAGTTTAGTTTAGTTTAGTTTAGTTTTGTTTTGTTTATTTTAGTTTAGTTTAATTTAGTTTAGTTTAGTTTAGTTTGGTTTAGTTTGGTTTTGTTTAGTTTAGTTTGGTTTGGTTTAGTTTAGTTTAGTTTAGTTTAGTTTAGTTTAATTTAGTTTAGTTTGGTTTAGTTTAGTTTAGTTTAGTTTAGTTTAGTTTAGTTTTGTTTGATTTGCTAATTTATACTAATGTTAACTTTCACTTTGTTGTTCATTGAAGCTAGCTAGTGACGGAAGCAAGGGGGGTGGGCAGCATTTGCTTTATTATACTAATGTTAATGTATGCATTTGCTTTGAAGGTGCATGATGAAAAGGAAATGGATCAAATGCTTGAAATTGAAGGAATTGAACTAATTGGAATCAACAATCGCAACCTTGGTAATTCTTCCCTTTTCCATTTCAACTTCTGTATTGGATATATGGTCATCTTACAAGTGAAGTTTATAGGATCTTCTATGATCAAGAGTGTTTTCTCATTCTCAAGAAGTTACACGACTTGCACTTTTTCAGAAACATTCAAGGTTGACATTTGCAACACCAAAGAGCTTCTTGATAAAAGACATCTAGCAATTCTCAGTCAGAAAGATATTATTTTAAGTAGTTATTTTGATCCTCCTATTAGTTCTAAGTGGCAGCATGTCTTGACGCTTCC
Source organism: Beta lomatogona (assembly GCA_947646795.1). Classification (NCBI taxonomy): domain Eukaryota; kingdom Viridiplantae; phylum Streptophyta; class Magnoliopsida; order Caryophyllales; family Amaranthaceae; genus Beta; species Beta lomatogona. The sequence goes on along the minus strand of CANSNZ010000288.1, from coordinate 2,511,530 downwards.
ATATCAAGCAAAACACGAATTAGATGGACAACAGAACTCCACGACAAATTCGTGGAGTGCGTGCACTGTCTTGGTGGTGCAGACAGTAAGTGTGATGATTTATTTACTTGTCCCATTATATTAAGAATGCACCATTTGATCAGTTTGATACGACTTTCAGAGGCAACACCAAAGGCAATATTGAAATTAATGAACTCTGATGGACTGAAGTATATGTTCTAACTGAAGTCATCAAACAACCGTGTTATTCTAGATGTCTAATTGTAATTTACTTGTTCATGTAGAAATATCGAATTGCAAAATACATGCCAAACTCTACTTAAGGTAAATTTTATGCTCTTAATTTGTATGAATGGTTTCAAGTACTAGACTTAAAAATAGTTTCTTGCAAAGCTCCCTAAGTTGTTTCTTATCCGTGTGGTGGTGAAGTTAAAGATATTAATTATATTGTACAAAGAAATGAAAACTAGAGGCATTTTGTCAATCAAAGCCTTGTCATAAGCTAACGATTGAGGGTATGATTCACATTTTCAATGTCAAATAGTGCTGATATTCTATGAGCAATTAGATTAGCATTTCGAGACATCGATCAAAGAAATGAAAAATTCAATGTGTGTCTGGACATGGACCTCTTCATCATGTTTGACATGTCTCCACTCACGCATTACCTTGTTTTTTTCCTTTTTGGGTTTGGAGATCCTTTCTTTTAACAAATCCTGTCTTTTAACCCCCCTGCTGCCTCCCCCCTGCTCCCCCTCTGCCCCCCCTTCCCCCTGTGCCTCCCTGCCCGGCCCCCTCTTGCCCCCCTGCCCCCTGCCCGGACCCCCACCCTGCTGGCCCCCCCGGCCCCCTCCCCTGCTGCCCCACCACTGCGGACCCCCCGTCCCTCTCGCCGTGCCCCACCCCCCTGCAGACCCCCCCTTCCCCCTGCTGTGCCCCACCCCCGTTCTTGCCCCCCCTCCCTGCTCCCTTCCCCCTGCAGACCCTACCGCCCTCCCCCTGCAGACCCCCTGTTGTTCCCCACCCCTTGCTGCCCCCGCAAACCCCCTCCCTTGCCGCCACACCCCAGAGACCCCTCCCCCTTGCTTTGTGCCCCACCCCCCGAGACCCCCTTCCCCAACATAGCTTAGGTATGTTTGTTACTTAAAATGCTTATTAGCATAACATGTTTCACTAATTTCATCCTTTGCCCACTTCTCACATGAAATTAACATAACTACGGTTGTATGAAGAAAGTTGAGAGAACATGACAAGTTCCTCGGTGGAAAGCAATGAAGGTAATAGATAATACTTAAGCTACTTCTTTCTTTTATAAAAAAACAAACATGCACGTTTCTTACATGATTTTTTTTAATGTAATTTTATAATTAGTGTGCTCAACAACCCGGGGGAACCGAGTGTGGCTACTATGTGTTGAGGTTCATGTTCGATATAATGTCAAGTTGCAAGGAAGTCGGGGATCTTGAGAAGGTATTATACATAAATAATAAGTGGCTCAATTTACGGCCGATTTTGGCCTCGTAAGCTCAATTTTTTGAACTTTCTCGCATTTAGCCACATTTTAGGTCATATATACTTATAACAAGTACATATAGAACCATTAGAGTCAAGTAAACTACATTCACATCACTTAAGAACCAATTTGGGTAAATGAATGCCATTTCTAGCCGATTTTGGCCTTTTAAGCTCATTGTACTTATTTTCATACATTTAGCCACATGTTAAGACATGTATAATTCTAATAACAACATGTATAACCATTAGAGTCGTGTAAATCCATTCACATCCTTTGAAACCCGTTTTGGGTAAATGAAGGCCATTTCGGGCCTATTTTGGCCTTTCAAGCTCATTGTACTTATTTTCTTACATTTAGCCACTTGTTAGGACATATATAGTTCTAATAGCAACATATATAACCATTAGAGTCAAGCAAAATCATTTTTCATGCTTTGAAACCCAATTTGGGTAAATGAATGCCAATTCGGGACGATTTTGGCCTTTTAAGCTCATTTTGCTTATTTTATTACATTTAGCCACATGTTAGGACATGTATAGTTCTAATAACAACATATACAACCATTAGAGTCAAGTAAAATCCATTCACATGCTTTGAAACCCATTTTGGGTAAATGAAGACAATTTCGAGCCGATTTTGGCCTTTCAAGCTCATTGTAATTATTTTCTTACATTTAGCCACATGTTAAGACATATATAGTTCTAATAGCAACATATATAACCATTAGAGTCAAGCAAAATCATTTTTCATGCTTCGAAACCCAATTTGGGTAAATGAATGCCATTTCGGGACGATTTTGGCTTTTTTAGCTCTTTTTGCTTTTTTCCTTACATTTAGCCACATGTTAGGACATGTAGGCCCTGTTTTTTTGAACTTACTTTGGCTGAACTGAACTGAACTTATTTTATTTTGGCTGAACTGAACTTATTTTGGCTGAACTGAACTTATTTTTACTTACTTCTGCTGAACTGAACTTATTTTTACTTATTTTGGCTGAACTTAACTTATTTTGGCTGAACTGAACTTATTTTTGCTGAACTAAACTCTATTAACATAATATTGTCAATACTTATTATTATAATAATCAATAAATATTAACATAATATTATCAATATTTATTATTATTATTTTATTATTTAATAATAATTAATAATAAATAATAATAAAATAAATAATAATAAAAATAATAAGATAATAATAATTAATAATAAATAATAAATAATAAATAATAATAATAATAATAAATAATAAATAATTATAATAAATAATAAATAATTATAATAAATAATAAATAATACATAATAATAAATATAAATAATAAATAATAATAAAAAATAAATAAATAATAATAAATAATAAATAATAATAATAAATAATAAATTATAAATAATAATAATAAATAATAAATAATTAATACTAAATAATAAAAAATAAATAATAATAATAATAATAATAATAATAAAATAATAAAAAAATATAAGAAAAAATAAAAAAATTAAAAAATACTAAAAAATTAAAAAAGTAAAAAAAATTAAAAAATTAAAAATAAATAAAAAAAATAAAAAATTTAAAAATAATTACAAATTCAGCGTTATTATAATTATAATATTAATAATAATAACAATATTAATAGTAATATTGAGAACAAATATACTAATTACAACATTATATGCATACTGAACTTATTTTGGCTGAACTGAACTTATTTTGGCTGAACTGAACTTATTTTTGCTGAACTGAACTTATTTTTACTTATTTTGGCTGAACTGAACTTATTTTTACTTATTTTGGCTGAACTGAACTTATTTTTGCTGAACTGAACTTATTTTTACTTATTTTTGCTGAAAATAAGTCCAAAAGAACAGGGCCGTATAGTTCTAATAACAACATATACAACCATTAGAGTCAAGTAAAATCCATTCACATGCTTTGAAACCCATTTTGGGTAAATGAAGACCATTTCGAGCCGATTTTGACCTTTGAAGCTCACTGTACTTATTTTCTTACATTTAGCCACATGTTAGGACATATATAGTTCTAATAGCAACATATATAACCATTAGAGTCAAGCAAAATCATTTTTCATGCTTTGAAACCCAATTTGGGTAAATGAATGCCAAGTATGGGACGATTTTGGCCTTTTAAGCTCATTTTACTTATTTTCTTACATGTAGCCACATGTTAGGACATGTATAGTTCAAATAACAACATGTATAACCATTAGATTCAAGTAAATTCCACTCATATGCTTTTGAAACCCATTTTGGGTAAATGAATGTCATTTTGGCCCGATTTTCGCCTTCTTAGCTCAACTTTCCTTAATCTCCCGTACTTACTCTCATTTTAAGCTCATATATAGTTCTAATAAGTATATATGTAAGTATTAAAGTCAACTAAAGTCCACTCACATGCTGTGAAACCCATTATGGGTACATGATTGTCATTTTTTGCCGATTTTACATTTTAAGCTCGATTTCCTTAATTTCTTACATTATATTATTTCCTCAATCTCTTTAGAGTCAACTAAAGTCATATATGTGTGTTTCCTTATGTTTGTTTTATAAGGTATTCCTCGATGGCAAACCAAGGGACGGTTGTTTCACCACGGCCGAGATAGACGAGGTTCGGGATTTGCTAGCACGCTACCTTACCGACTTTTGCATGTGAAGATGATGTCGCGGCTTTGAGTTTTTATGTTCTTATTATATTACTAGCTACTTATATAGGTTCAAAATATAATATCATTTTGACTTGTATACGACGCGTGCGTGATACTTTTTTCCAATTATAACAGGTTTAAATATAAACTTCATATAAATATAATAATAATAATAATAATAATAATATATATATATATATATATATATATATATATATATATATATATATATATATATATATATATATAACAATCTGATCCGGTTTTCCTAAATAACCGGATCAGATTGTGTGCTTTGCATACACCAAATTGGCGCCAAGTACATTTTCTGATCCGGTTATTTAGGAAAACCGGATCAGATAATATTACTATCTGATCCGGTTTTCCTAAAAAATCGGATCAGAAAAGCATTTACTGATCCGGTTTAGGACCGGATCAGTAAATAATTGATATCGGCTGCGAGCCCACCTGATGCGGCCCAAAACCGCAGCGGTAAGCCCGATTTTGACCGCATCAGATGGGCTTTTTTCCACTAGTGTGTAGCCACATGTGAGACAACTACATAGGTCAATATCAAAACATTAATGAACCTCAGAATCATGTACCTTGCCTATAGCTTTTCAAGCTTACAACTTCAAAGTCTATTGGAGACCAACACACACCCAAAGTATCAACTATGGTCCGGCAAAGACATACTTAATGAGTATGACAGGTCACTAATGCGTCATGTTCAAGCTTGCTTTTCTCTAAGCACTAGTCCCAATCAGAAGTCATTAAATCCCCTTGTAAATTGATCATCACATCCAGATAATAACCCATAGACTTCACATAGTTGATCAACAATGTCAACTTTCTAACCACGGAGGTTACAAGCAAGACTGGACTTTGCTAACTTAGAGAATTAACCTTTTGCTACTCCTTTCTTTGAACTACACATCAACAATACTAGGAGAGACACCAAATAGAATCGAGCAACAAACACATAATCATGACTACTGAACAATCATATCAATGACTAACAAATCATCAATGATATTATGAGATTCATCCAACAGAGCTTATTCAAGAAGAAATAAACACTAGTAGAATAAATGTTTATTGCTGCGGTCATTAAGTGGCCTATTGCGGCGGTTTTGACCGCGCAGCAATTAAGGGCGCAGCAATAGGTAATTAAACTATTGCTGCGGTTTCTTGGCAAAACCGCAGCAATATATACATTATTTCATTATTTAAATAAACCATATTGCTGCGGTTTCTGTGACAAACCGCAGCAATATATATATTTTTTTATTATAAAAAAAAGTATATTCTTTGCGGTTTCTTGGACAAACCGCAAGAATATACTGTTTTTTTTATAATAAAAAAATATATATTGCTGCGGTTTGTCTCAGAAACCGCAGCAATATGTATTTTTTATTAAAAAATTAAAGCCTATAGCTGCGGTTTTTACCCAAAACCGCAGCAATAGGTACTAAAGCTAAAAAAAAAAAAAAAAAAAATTTTCCCGATATTCATATACAATGAGAGAGAGTGCCAAAAAAACACTTAACTAAAACACAAACTTACATCATTACACTCATATATTATATAGAACCATATTCTTACATAACTTATAACAAAATTTGACTAACAAATCTACCTATAACACTAACCTAAAAAAAATCTGACTAATACATCTATGGCATCTACCAATAACACTAACCTAAAAAAAAAATCAGATTTAACTTCAACCCAAAAAAAAATCGAAAAAAAAACAGATCTACAAACTCACTAAATTGCTGCAACACACACGAAAATTGGCAACATATTGGCCTGATATATTGTAAACAAAATCACTAATTCAATGTGTATAAACCAACATAAAACACCAAAATTACCGTTATAAAAGAAATCAAATTCGCAACATAAAATTTAAGAATGGTTGAAGAAAATCACCACCATTGATGATTCTTCGCCCAATCAGCCCGTCAGATTTGATGTCGTTGAAGGCGAATCCAACCACCGACAAATCAAACGATGAAATTAGTACTAAATCAAATTAGTACCTGCCACATAAAAAATAAAAAATCAAACGATGAAGCCAGAAAACGACGTCGTAGCCGGATCAACCACCGACAAATCACGACTAACCGTCGTCGCATTCGTAAGTTTCCTCACCGGTGCTTTCTTAATGTCCGCATTCTTAACCGTGGGCCGTCGCGACTGGCCCTCTTATCTCCTCTCTCAGCCCAACACCAAGCCATGGATGACCACCGCCAAACTCGTCGGAGGCGGCGAACGAGACCGGAGATCGAACAACGAAATCTCGAAGAACGAACGACGAGGATCTGGGCGAGGACCGGCGAAGTGTGAGGGGACCGGCGACGAGTGACGACCGGCGACGACTGAGGGAGGCGTGAGTGAGAGGGAGGCGTGAGTGAGAGAGAGAATCAGTGGGATGATAGAGGAGGAGTGAGAGCAGATCTGAAGGAGGAGAGAGAAAGGAGAAAACGGCTGAAATGAATAGAAGGCTGAAATGCGAGTGTCCCAAACCCTAGCGCCTTTTATATGAATTAAATGAGGATATTGCTGCGGTTTTTTGTAAAAACCGCAGCAATATATTAAAATATATATTTTTTTAATATTATTTAAATATATTGCTGCGGTTTTTACAAAAAACCGCAGCAATATGTCTGGTCTTTTCAAAAAATTCCCGTTGAAACCATATTGCTGCGGTTTTTTATAAAAACTGCAGCAATATATTAAAATATATTTTTTTTAATATTATTTAAATATATTGTTGCGGTTTTGGCCAAAACCGCAGCAATATATCTGGTCAAAAAGTCAAATTTTTTTCAAAAATTGCCCGTTGAAACCATATTGCTGCGGTTTTTGGCCGAAACCGCAGCAATATCTTTATTTTATATTTTACCTTTTCTTTTTACTTGATATATTGTTGCGTATGGGTAAAACCGCAGCAATACCACCGCAGCAATAAGCAATTATTCTACTAGTGAAACACATCATCAAATTCAGCACAAGAACAGCCACAAAGAACTAAATCCTCACACCAACTGTGTAAAGGAAGGATAGAAATCCGACCATAGCTAGAAACCCACACAATGAGAACATGGAGAATAACTAACAGCTCATCAGCTTATCTTACATAGGCCATAACTTGCTGAAAATGACGATAACCCCCACATGAGAGATGATACCCAAAGATAGTTCGAAGAATACTCATAACCCTTTTAAATACCCAGCAGCACCATTAAGCTTATTAATGTGGTTTCCAAACTTTACACAGTCATCATCGGCCGCATGATCAATCCCTTGATCACGTTGAGTTCATTGATGCAAACTCTTGGAGACAAGTTCTAATTACTCCCCATTAAAAGAAAAAAAATTTCAAGAGTCCATGGAATATTAGAACTACAACATATAATAATTAAGTCTTAAGATGACTTTCCTAATAATCCATGTAGACCGTCGCGGCCTGACCCAAATTGATCAACACCATAAGCGCATAACACTGACTACAATATTTAATTTGCAGCGATCCAAAAACCATGTAGCCTCCAAAATCAAAGAGGATCCCAACAACAGAATTCACAAATTTCAAGTCTTGACAACTATATGGGTTGAGAGTTTGAGACCCTAAAAGAAAATATAGAAGTCAACCATATGAAATTGCTCCTCAAATTCTCATTGTAGGCAACACACATGATTTATTTTTCTAACCATACCTTAACAAATAATCAATACTCAAGGACTTCTTTCTAAGGTAGATAATTGAAATTAGGTTAGAATAATTTGTTCATCAACATGAATACAACAATCTGAATAAATTCGTTTCTAAATTGTCGGAAATACAAGTTAGATTGATGTATTCATGAAGTACAAATATATAAACAATATTGATACACAATATAAAGAAGAAACTTATCTGCAGATAACAATCAACTGAACTTGATTGAATTCCACAAGAACAACGTTGCACTGTGGTATGGAGGCCACTGCCTTAGAAACGAATTTCGCCATCTCCGGTGCGGATTCCTGATGACGTTCGTCCCCCAAGGTTCACACAACGATCCTCGACTCCGTGCATCCGGATCAAGGATTGAAGTTTCTCAAGAACTGCTCAAAACTCAGATAGAATAGGTAGGCTCACATTTTAGGGTTCAAGAGAGAATCATCCTTCTAAACTCGGTTTTAGAAAGAGGTATTAATATAAAATATAAAAACCAAGCAACACAAAACGCGGAATCCGAAAACCGCCAAAAAAGGAGTTCGCCCGGGCGGGTCGGGCGGAGACCGCCTGGTCGGGCCCGTAAGGAAGAAACTAGGCGAAGAAGATAAGCTTGTCTCGCCCGGGTGGGCGGATCATCGCCCGATCGGGCGGGACGGACCAAGCTGAAGACTTGTCTTGCCCAGGCGGGTCGGGCGAACCCTCGCCCGGTTGAGCGCGACGAGCCATATCCGAAAATCTTCGCGTTCAATTGGATGTTATCCAACAATTAGTCCAATAACATTCACATAATAACATTTTTATTTTGTATATAAGTCAAAGATTTGATAAAAAATAGTGCTGAAATTATTGTAAATGGGAGGAATTATGTCTTATACTCTTATTACATTTAGAAAAATCAACCATTATTGTCTTGGTGTGATATTATTAATTATTTTTACTTCTAATTTTTTTCTCTTCGATTAAGTACTTAGGCCCCGATTTTTTGAACTGAGAGAAACTGAACTGAATTGAAATTAACTGAACTGAAAATAAGTCCAAGATAACAGGGTCTTACAAGGCAACATCATATAAAACAACAAACATATACTCAAGCAATAGGAGAAAAAACAATATAATCTAGTACTCTCCATTTATTTTCTTTTGTGAAAAAACGAATGTGAAGTCCTACTTCAATGCAGTATACTACAGGCTTCATAAGAAGATGAAAACAGAGAATTAGGGGGCAGGAAATACCTAATGGCCAATGGGGGGTGACAATTCGTTTAGGAAGAGATGAGATACAAAAGACCAGAGCATCAATAAAATCCGCATAAAATCCACTTTTTTAATTATCGTGAAATTAATAGCTTCGATTCACTATATATTGTCATTAATTAGGAAATTTTGGTACTTGGAATCCGGAAGAGGAAGAAAAAGACGCGTGCGATTATATATAGTCATTCAATTTCTTTCAAAGTCATAATGCAAATTGGCTAATTAGAGAGGAATTAAAAAAAAAACTCATCTTTAATAGCAACAATAAATTCCCTTGTCTCAAGCTCTTGCTGGTAAGCCTTTACCAATTTCGTTTAGGCCCCCTGCCTAGCCTGGGCCCTAGGCGGCCGCACTCCCCGCCTAGGCTCAGGGCCGGGCTGGCTGATGTATCCTTGTTGGCTGTTGCCCAGAACTCGAGCATTGGAGTTGCCTGCTTGGTGCATTTTGGATGCTCTAGAATCTGACGTAATGGACAACAAATAGACGGAGAGAGCAGTAAGGGACTGAATGAGAGCCAAAGCAAAGATAGTAAATTAGTAACAAACATCTTGAGATTTTTATTGAATTCTGTCACATTCTAATTGCGGTTCTGAAGAGATAGAACTAGGCAGACATGAGTTTATGAAGAACATCGCCCTTTGGTAAGAACTAAGAACTTTAACCCCTGCTCTCCTGTAATTTTTCCTAGTCTCAGCATGTATCTCAATTGTACCAGTTAAATCTACTGCCAAAACTCACTTTTGCAGCCATATCACTTTTAGTTTTAGTACTATTTCCATTCTAGAAAACAACTTGGGATGTCTCAGACAACCCCTTGTTAGTCTCAAGTAGTTCAGGTTAAGCGTATGGGTACATACATGAGTTACAAACATTCAGATGAAAGCAGGGGAGAACTGAAACAAGATGCCTATAGTCAATCCGACCAATTAGACTAATTCACAGTGCAACAGAGAAGTAAAGGATAAACTTGATTATATATATATACATAAATACATATTATAATGGATTTTCACTTGTAGAGCCCCCCACCCATCCACTACAAAAAGCCTCATGAAGTTATATACTTTAATCCCGAATCCATCTTCCTATATGTCACGCTTATGGAAATCACTTCACTTACTGTGGTAAAATCATTGAAGATATATATAAGAAGGTCCGGAGATCAAGCTCTTTTTGACTCTGCTCCTCTTAATTGATTGAATGAAATTATCAGCTAGAAAGAAAACCATTCATAACCATTTCTTTCAATCATTAAACCTGGATCCTGGTACATGACACAACTAAGGACCCTGATCAACTGCATGTTAGTCGACTTCCCTCTACACTGACCCAAATACTACTCTTCGGTTCCTTATCAACCTAATCCGACAAAATCTGGAAGGTTTCTTAGCCAGGAGCAGAAGGTACCACATCCATCTTTAGTTTTTTTTACCGTCACACAAGAGGTGATGAATCATAAGTTACATCCTCAATGGGAAGTAATTTGTTTTTCTTCCCCAGACGTCCAAATTCATATAGTGCATTTCTCCATTCACTCGAGTCATCTATGCCACACATGTGAGTAGCTATGTTCACAATAGTACGTGGCAGTCCAGAACACACATCAGCAAGTGAGTTAGAAATGCCATCAAGGGAAGAAACAAATGCTTCACCAATATTTGCTTCATGCATGAACAACTGGTATCCTTCTTCCTTAGGAAGAGGATCAACTTTGACAGCTTCAAAATGATCCAGCAATCGACACTCCAAGTTAGAAATAGTAGTTAAAACTACCTTGCATTTCCTCCCTTCTGCAGGGACACGAATTCCTACCTGGTCCAACGATAATTCAGCCCCTGGTACACCATCTAAGAAAAGTGCAAAACTGCCCAGACCAGCAAGTGTATCCGAGAGTTCACTAGCCCTTACATTCAAGTCATCATCACTGGTGAAAGCACAGTTCACAACTGCAGCAACAACATCCTGTACATGCTCGATAGTGAACTGATATGAGAAATTGACCCAGAAAACATGATCAAATTTCTCAACCCACTTCACTGCACTGTTGTGCAGGTGCTTCATCAAAAAGGTTTTACCAACTCCTTCTACCTCATGAATGGCAATCCTTCCAACATTATCATCTTGTAGTAAAAGCTCGAGTTGATTCAAAGTATTGGAAGCAACTTCTCCAACTAACTGTTTCACCGGTATATAATAGCCACGATTCAGGCCTCGTGCATCAGACATGGTCAATCTGAAGAGCTCATCACCCTTCTTGTCATGGACATCCAAAACATCAACCAATTTGTCTACATCCCATGTCTTCAAACCTATCAAAAATTCCCTCCATCCTCCAACATGCCATCCTAACAAAAATTCAGCTTTCTTCACTAGTTCCTGGGCTTCATCCATCCAGTCCAATTGGTCCTTATCTAGCTTTCGCTTCTTGCCTCGTTGAATCCGAGTACTATAGATATCTCCTGTGTCCTGCATCCTAGCTCTTAAGTACTCAAGTTTACCCCGGAGAAGTCTCTTCCTCTCAGCAAGGCAATGTCCCCTAAATAACAAGTCCAACAGACCCACCAATCCCCAAAGCATGGTGATGACCTCCATTTCCTGTATTAAATTCAGCATCTTTCTTCAAATTAGTATTATACTTATAATTTCAGTCCTCCCTCAAAATAACTCAAACAACCCCCCCCCCTCCCTCCCAATTGTACCTATTTCAGTACTGTTATAAATATAACAAATAACATACAAATATGTTGTACATGATGTAATATCAGATCACAAATATTGTTGTATAGAAGAGTTCACAATCTTAATATAAATGATGTTAATTCCCTGATTTTTATATGAAGTACAACATTTATAACTCAATATACAACCAATACCAAATTGCAAAGTATCCCATATTTCAATAGTGAAAAGTTAAAAGATGAAAAGAGAATTTATAGAGAAAGTGTGGTAGAAGAATCGAAACCTGGAATTTATGCGGCAAAGTCGACTGTGAAATTTGAGCTTTCTACTATTCTGCTTCTTCTTTCTTGTTTGGTTTAATTTGTGATTTCACCTCCCGAATCTTGTGGTATTTATATGAGATTTTTGACTTCTTTTTGTTTTGAGGAAACTACTATCTTGTCTTTTACTTGAGAGAGAATTGGCCCAAACTAGTCTTTTTAATTAAAGCGTTCCTTCGTAGCAGCTTCATTAGTTTACACACCATTTCATTTAAGAGTTCACACCATGACCATGGGCCATGGGGCATTGATAATTGATATTCATTTCCACCCCAAAGTACATAACAGACTCACAAGTCGCACAACTCACAAGTCACAATTCACAAAACCCGGCCGCCCACACCCCTCAAGTCTCCAACACCAAATTCCAAACAAACCACATAACAGACTTCTTGAAGTTTTGCGCAAGTAATGTTGTGTTAAAATAAAAAATATTCGTTGTTAAAGATTGACGACGGTTTTGATGCCTGATGCCTATAGTTAGTAGTAATGTGAGTTAATCCAATAACACGGATTCTTGTATGAGATGGTTGTATAGTAATTTATTGTACAACGGTTAATGGGGGTAACTTTTTGACTTAAATGGATCACTTAGGTAAGAGTGGCCTCTTTAATATAAAAAGTTACCAATAAAATGGAGGTAGCAATTTTTTTCTTTAAAAAACTTAAATGGACCTGGTGCACACTAATATAGTGAGTTTTATAGAGATATAATGAACTTATATACAATATAGTGAATTTTATTGACGGAAAACATATGGTGATTACATGTAATATAGTGGAGGATTTAATTTCTATGTTCTAACATGCAGAAAGATATATATATATATATATATATATATATATATATATATTACGACACGACAATACATGTTTTAACATATAGAAAGATGTAGTTTCTGCATGATATATGGAGTGTCTGAAAGATATAGTGAGTTTTCGCATGATATAGAGAATGTCTAATGATATAGTGGATTGTTCAGAAACGGTTTAGTTTTTGCATGATATAGTTAGTATATGTTTTTTCATAATATAGTGGGTTTCTGAATGATATAGTGGATTGTTTAGAAATGATGTAGTTTCTGCATGATATAGTATGTTTCTGCATGATATAGTGGATTGTTCAAGAGTGATATGTGTTTTTGGCCTGGTGGACACTAATGTTAACGTGAACCAAGTCCACGCAAGTCATATTGTTTTTTTTCTTATTGGGTCGCTTTTACATACTCCATCCATCCCATGATACTCTTTACACTTTCCTTTTTCATACGTCCCAGAATACTCTTCACATTTCTATTTTTAGATATATCCCACTATTATCATAATCTTGGTGTTAAAGAACCGAACCGAGACCGAACATGCTCAGGCTCGACTCGGCTCGAAACTAGTGGAAGTCAAGCTCGGCTCGAGCTCTCGACGAGCCTCCAATATTTGGGCTCGACTCGAGCTCGAGAGGACAAAGTCCAAGCTCAGCTCGAGGCTCGGCTCGAAACCACGTAGGCCCAAGTCAATAACTAAAGATACACTTAGGCAGTAGGCCCAACCGTATAGGTCAAGTATGCCCAATAAAGTAGGCGTGCTTGTTCACTCACCCACCATATGCTTTTATAACTTGGTTTTCCTCTTAGCATTGCTAAGATTTCAATGTGGGACTCTATGGTTTGTTGAAGAAAAACAAACTCATCCTACCCATGCTTTTATAACTTGGTTTCGCTCTTAGCATTGCTAAGTTTTCAATGTGGGACTCCATGTTTTGTTAGTATGTTCTTATAACTTGGTTTCCCTCTTAGCATTGCTAAAATTTGAATGTGGGACTCCATGTTTTGTTTAAGAAAAAAACTCACCCTACATATTCTTTTATAATTTGGTTTCCTCTTAACTTTACTAAAGTTTCAATGTGGGACTTCATGTTTTTTAAAAAACTTCCAACCTTGTAACAGCAAGACTCTAAGTGCATTTAAATAATCAATTATCAAATAGTTTAATTATTAAATAATCAAATATTTTAAAATATACTTCATTCCTTTTGTGAAGAATATAGAGTATAAAGTTTGTTTTCCAACCAAGGAGGTACAAAATCAAACTCTAAGATGAGGTAAGGAGTAGTAGCTATTTATAAAGAAAACAAGATTGGTGTTTGTTTTCTTAACCAATGTGGGACTTTAGTGCCTATTGGAGTACTATTTTAGGTCCAAGTTGGATTACATATTAAAATATAAATAGTAATGTAAAATTAATCGAACGTGTTTACGAGCTTTCAAGCCAAGCTATATTAGGCTCAGGCTCGACTCGTTAAGGTCTCAAGCCGATTCCGAACTCGAATCGAGTCCCTACGAGCTGAGCTTTAACCGAGCCGAATCCGAATAGTTTGCGAGTCGTCCTGGGTCGTTAACACCCCTAATTGGCTCACACTCTTTCTCCTCCAAATAAAATAAAACCATGAGTCCGCACCCTCTCTCCACCAAATAAAATAATACTAACTCCTATCACATCTACCTTTTCAATGAAATAACAATTGATAACCAAACAACAACTTATCATCTAAAACTACGTTCCTGATAAGTATCAAGAGTATTTTAGGATGGAGGGAGTATATAGAAATGACTCTTTTTAGGTTAAAATTTATCATTTGTTTCAAAGTGACCTCTCTTAACTTAAAATGTGACTCATTTTGACTTAAAAATGAGCATTTTGGCTTAAAGTAAGTTGATTTGATAATATATTTATTGTGCACCCGATACATGCAATACTAATTGATTAAATAGTCTTACACATCTACTATCATTGTACCTAAAAAGAATAATCAGTCAATATGACATAAATTATAATTTGGGGGCATGGAGCACACCTACTAAAGTTGCTGTAAAGAGCAACATGGATTATAATGTTGGAGTATAGGTTAGAAGCAACATTGATGTTGGTGCGCCCAATAAGAGCCTCTGGGAGTACATAAAGAACTCCAACTCTTACAATGAAGGCCCTTTGCCGCAGCTCTTTTACCCCATCAAAAAACGTGCCATTGCTGAATGGATTGATTGGATGACACCTATTGAGAGCTTGTAAACTCCCACTAGGTAAGTCGGGATAACTTGGATAACAGCTTTCAAAAGAAGTTATTTCCCCGCTTTAGACAAAAGCTTCTCTTTCCAACCTTGTAACCTTTTCAAAACCTAATCAAGTAACATTGGTGATTTCTTTTTTAGAACGACCCATAAGAGTAGGGATACCCAAATAATTTTATGCTTCTTGACAAGTTGCATTGAGAGAAACTTTGTCAACTCCGCTTTTTAGCATAACTAACACCGTTGCTACAATATATTTCCGACTTTTCAATATTGATTTTTTGACTAGATGCAATTTCATAGTTGTTTAGAATATCAACTCTCTTTGTGCAGTCCTATCAGTTAGCTCTAGTAAAAAGCAAACTGTCATCAGCAAAGAGGATATGAGAAATTTTCAGGCCAATACGTCTAGCCTTTACCCCATGGATGTGTCTCATAGAAGATGCTTTGTTCAGCATAGTAGAGATAGCATCAGATACCAGAATAAACAAATAAGGGGAGATATGGTCCTCTTGACAGAGTCCCCCCAGAGGGAACCACATAACCAACAATCACACCGTTAATCACAAAGTGGTATTTAACAAAGGAAACACAATCCAAACTAAGTTTGACCCAAGACTCTGCAAAACCCAAACGTAGCACCAAACTACGCAAGAAACTCCACTCCACCCTATCAAAGGCCTTACTCATATCTAACTTCATAGCAATAACTCTTTTGCTCCCCTTATTTCTCTTCTGGATAGTGTGAAACAACTCCAAGGCAACGAGAGAATTAATAAGGCGGCCAAGAATCAATGCACTCTGGTTTACCGAAACCACCTTCGGCAAAAGTAACTGTAATATGTTAGCCAAAACTTTTGACACTAACTTGTAAAATACTCCATCCGTCTTTTTTTAGTTGCTACATTTTGCCATTTAGAGGTGTCTCTTTTTAGTTGCTACATATCTATATATTGCTATTAATGGTAAAAAAGTTACACCCACTTCTCATTAATAAACCTTACTAATAAACCCAACCCCCCCACCTAACCCTATTTACCCCCCAACCTCCCTCTTAAATGACCCAACCCCCCCCATAACCCGTATTAATAGTTCCCTCCACAACCCTAATTACCCCAGCCCCAACTCATTTCTCTCTCTCTCTGACGTTTCTTCTTACTCTCTGACTATCACTTTTCTCTCTCCTGTTCTTCCCAAAATTGGCAGATCTAGGGTTTTTTTACTTCAAATCTCTTAAAAAAAACCCTAGATTAATTATCCTTATGTTCTTGCGATTGTTGTGAAACCAATTTTTTGGTTTTTCGATTCTGAAGCAAAAAGAGTTAGGGTTGCAAAAAAGCAGTTGGATGTGAGTAATTTTTGTTGGTGTTGTGGTGCGCCTGCAATAAAACCACCAGATCTGGTGACTTGTCGCCCAAAAACGGAAGAAAAGGCCGAAAAATTTGAAGATCCCCCCCTGAAGGGTTCGGATCATGGCGATCTTATCTCATGTGGTTCAAAAACCATCAAGAAATGGTTTTTGAACGTCCCCTACAATTATTTGCGAAAGATCGGTCCACTTCTTAACTTAATCTTCTTTGTAAACATTTTTTACCCCTTTTTGTCTGAATTACCTGTGGGATTGCGTTTGGAAGCATGATATTTGTTTGCGTTTAGTTTGCATGTCTAGGGTTTTGCTTAAACTTAATTTTTTCATGTTTTTGGTTACGTTTTTGGTTCATTTTTTGTGTGATTTCTGTTGAGTTATGATGATTAATCTTGATCGCTGTAGATCTGTTGATATTTGTGTAGATTTGTGATGATTATGTTAATATTTGTTGATTTGTGTTGATCTCTGTTGATTTAAGTTCAGATCTGTTGATTTATGTTGATCTGTGTTGATTTATGTAGATCTTTTATACTTTTTGCTTTTTTTTGTAGATTTGTGATGATTATGTTAATATTTGTTGATTTGTGTTGATCTCTGTTGATTTAAGTTCAGATCTGTTGATTTGTGTTGATCTGTGTTGATTTATGTAGATCTTTTATACTTTTTGCTGTTTTTTGGTAGATTTGTGATGATTATGTTAATATTTGTTGATTTGTGTTGATCTCTGTTGATTTACGTTCAGATCTGTTGATTTATGTTGATCTGTGTTGATTTATGTAGATCTTTTATACTTTTTGCTTTTTTTTGGTGATTTCTGATGATTATGTTAATATTTGTTGATATTTGTTGATCTATGTTGATTTTTGTTGATGATTTCTCTGATTTATGATGATTAATGTTCATTTATGTTGATCTGTGTTGATTTATGTTGATGATTTCCCTGATTTATGATGAGTATGTTCTGTTTTGTTGATTTGGACTCATATTATGTTTAGTCGTGTTTGCTGTATTTTTTTGGACTCATATTATGATTTTGTTGATCTCTGTTGATTTTTGTTGATGATTTCTCTGATTTATGATGATTAATGTTCATTTATGTTGGTCTGTGTTGATTTATGTTGATGATTTCCCTGATTTATGATGAGTATGTTCTGTTTTGTTGATTTGGACTCATATTATGTTTAGTCATGTTTGCTGTATTTTTTTGGACTCATATTATGATCTTTGTTGATCTCTGTTGATTTTTGTTGATGATTTCTCTGATTTATGATGATTAATGTTCATTTATGTTGGTCTGTGTTGATTTATGTTGATGATTTCCCTGATTTATGATGAGTATGTTCTGTTTTGTTGATTTGGACTCATATTATGTTTAGTCATGTTTGCTGTATTTTTTTGGACTCATATTATGATCTTTGTTGATCTTTGTTGATTTTTTTTGATGATTTCTCTGATTTATGATGATTAATGTTCATTTATGTTGGTCTGTGTTGATTTATGTTGATGATTTCCCTGATTTATGATGAGTATGTTCTGTTTTGTTGATTTGGACTCATATTATGTTTAGTCATGTTTCTTGTATTTTTTGGACTCATATTATGATCTTTGTTGATCTCTCGTTGATTTTTTTTGATGATTTCTCCCGATTTATGATGATTAATGTTCATTTATGTTGGTCCCGTGTTGATTTATGTTGATGATTTCCCCGATTTATGATGAGTATGTTCTGTTTTGTTGATTTATACTCATATTATGTTTAGTCATGTTTGCTGTATTTTTTTGGACTCATATTATGATCTTTGTTGATCTCTGTTGATTTTTTTTGATGATTTCTCTGATTTATGATGATTAATGTTCATTTATGTTGGTCTGTGTTGATTTATGTTGATGATTTCCCTGATTTATGATGAGTATGTTCTGTTTTGTTGATTTGGACTCATATTATGTTTAGTCATGTTTGCTGTATTTTTTTGGACTTATATTATGATCTTTGTTGATCTCTGTTGATTTTTTTTGATGATTTCTCTGATTTATGATGATTAATGTTCATTTATGTTGGTCTGTGTTGATTTATGTTGATGATTTCTCTGATTTATGATGAGTATGTTCTGTTTTGTTGATTTGGACTCATATTATGTTTAGTCATGTTTGCTGTTTTATGTGGAGTATACTCAATGTAAGTGCTTACATGTTTGATTTTTAATGCATTTGTCATGTATGTTGTGTGTGTGTGTGTGTGTGTGTGTGTGTGTGTGTGTGTGTGTGTGTGTGTGTGTGTGTGTGTGTGTGTGTGTGTGTGTGTGTGTGTAGACCTCAATGATGATAAGGGATTTTACATCCAATAACTACAATTCATAATGCAATTATTAAGTTCTTTCAATGACTAGGATTGAGTATGACTAACTGATGAGGCATTTGAGTGCCATTTGTTGTTGAGTATTGGCTGTCCAAAGTTATGAAGTGAATTTTTTTTACATGAGAGGGTTAATCTAATTCTCAATGATGAATGAGGTCTCCTGATTCTTATATTGGACAGATTTAGCTTGACCCTTATGACCTCTTACTGCCACCGGTTTGTTGTGCTCTCCTTATCTTTGTTTGAACTTCGTGAATGCTTGTGATAAGTATGATGGATGAGTGGGGACTCCCTGAGAGGATTAGGGTCCCTTTTTCTGTGGTTTTTGGACCTATGATGCTTAAGTATGAGTGGAAAAAAGAGAAATCTTATTTTATTTGTAACACTTGGTTGTTGCCTATTCAATGTGATTTTCTCTTTTTTTTCATTCATTCTTTTGTGTTGCCCTCTTTTCAAAACAGATGTTCATGTGGATAATATAAAACTCATATGTAAAGTGATCTTCATGTGCATAATATAAAACTTACATACAAAATGTCTTCATTTACACTTTCAAAAAGTATAACCTACATGTGGTTGTGGTTACTTACAAAATACAAAAAAGTGACTGATTTGTTGTGCTTCAAAGCATGCCTATGCCATCATCTGAATCTGATTCTCCACTTGTTGCATGGTTAGCTGCCTCCTCCTGTGGTTCATGTAGATGCCCTTCCTGTGCCCACTGTTTGCTTTCTTCATATATTTGAGGACTTAATGTAATTGTTGCTGGTAATGCACCTCTCCTTTCTAGTGATTGCTTGCCCATATGAGGTATATGATAGTTGTTGTTCCCCCTCAAAATGAGAGTCTCCTTCATGCATTGTTGTGATTACACTGCCTTCACTAACTGTTTTACACTCCTTGGTGCAATTTTATCTTTAAGTGTTTGTATGGCATTGAAAAAACCTAGATCAAGCACATTCATATCAGGAGACTGTGCTGGTTGATTAATCAATCTTATATCAAATCCCTCCTTTGTTGCCTCTTCCATGAATGCAGGGTCATCCCCCCCTATGTGTGGCCTTGCATTGTCTTGCACAATCCATATTTGCTTGCAACCTGTTGTTGGCCATTTCTCTCTAATTGCTGGCAGTATGTGTTTGATCAGTTTCTCCCTGATGACATCTTTTGTGATGCTAAGTAATGGTTTAGTTTCTACTACCCCTGCATCTCTGTTTTGACTCCACCTCTTTGCTGCCACCTCTTCTATGAATGGGAAGATGCCTATCTTCCCATCAAAAATGACTTCACCATTAACTGTTATAATTGGTCTTGCTAGTGCTCCCATGAACATGATTTTAATAATGAACCTCTTAGATTTGCACCTTCTATGTGGCTCTATTTCACCTGGGGCAAGGTAGTATCTGATACTTACCTTGCTCATACAAAACCATTTCTCATCCACATGCACAACATTGTACATGTTGCTGAACCTTGGTATTGTATGAACTGTGTTTGGTATGATGTTGTTCAAGCACCAAAAGACCCTAGCAAGCTTGTGGGCTGGGGTGAGGTGGGGTTTTATAGCATTAGTGTGTTTCCTAACTAGACCCCTTTTAACCAACCTGTGTAATGTTGATTTGTGCATACCTAGAGCCATAGCAGTAGCCCTTACACTTGTCCTCTTCCTTAATGGAATAGCCATTAAGTGGGCTGGATCCAATTGAATCCTTTTTCTTCCAACTCTCCCTGTCCTCTTGTTATTGACATCAATGTTTGAGTTGTTATGGATTTGTTGTTCAACACTTTTCCATATTCTTTGGACTGTCCACCTTGAAGTGTTGAAATCTGATGCAAGAATCTTCAATGTCCCACGTGGTAACTTGTAGCCATGTTCATTTCTTTGCACAAGTTGCTGTAACTTGTCTGCCACATTACCCCTCATTGAATTGTTCATAACATGGCTCTTTCTTTTCTGTGCAATTTCTGGTTGTTGTTGTTGCTCATCTTCTGATGATGAATCTGTCCATTCAAACTCCATGCCTACATCTGAAGCATCACTTAACCATTCTTGCACTAATTCTTCATCTTCATGCACTTGCATTTGACTGAAGATGTTTTCTTCATGTGGGAATTCATCAAGTGGAAGAGAATTGAGATCTAAGACCTCTGTATTTGGAATTGGGACGTTAAGATCAATTGTGGGCTGAACTTGCACTCTTGGTTGAGCAAGTGATGTTGAAGCTGTGGAAGCTTTATCAGTAGAACTGTCTAGGGGAGCCATAGCATTGCTATGGATGCCAGACATGTTCATGCTGAGAACTTGTCCACAACTTGTTTAATGAAAACTAAAAAAACAAATACAGGTATGCTAAATCACTCAATGATGTTGAAATGAGAGTGATACTAACCCCAAACCCCCCCCCCCTTTCAATGGCTGATTCTGTATTTTTTTCTACTTGATGAAGTTGGGCTGATGAAGAAAAGGAAGAAATGAGTCCTCTCATCTGCTGCTGTTCTGCTTATAAACTTACTGCCATGTTGACTTGCGAAAATTTTGGGGGGAATATTTGAATTCCCCTATTTCACATTCAATTTTAGCTTGGCTTAGTTTTTTGGGGGAATATTTCAACCCCTGCTGTAATTTTAATAAGTTGACTTGCATGATTTTTTTTGGAGGGAAATTTATAATCCCTCTTGGTACTTGCTGTAATTTGGTTCCATGAATTTTTTGGAGGGAAAGTTAAATCCCTGTTAAAATGAGAATGCAACTGATTTTTGTTTGGGTGTAAAAGTCAAAGTGGTCCCTTTTAATTCCCTCCCAAAAAACGTTAGTTTTAAAAATGTTGTGGGCCAAGTTCCTTTTCCTACTAAAATTACCAACTTAATTAACTTAACTTACTTTATGCTAATACTTGCTCTGCACAGTGGGCCACCACCCAAACCTTGGTCTTTGTGAAAAAGCATATGTAGCAACTAAAAAAAGACGGAGGAAGTACGTTGCAAAGACCGACGGGTCAGATTTCAGAAACCAGAGTAGGAGACTTAACCTTGGGAATAAGCGCTACATTCGTTGCATTATTTAGTATATTTGGGGTTCGAGTACCAAGAACTATGCCAATCACGAACGTAGATATTAGATAGTAATCTTGTATTTATGTTAGGTTTTTATATGCTTTTATTATTGCCTTGTTTAGCCTAGCATGTAATGCTATTTATGTCTAATGAGAATCATCACCCTGATCAAGGGAATTCACCATCTCACATGGTAATCAGAGCAAGGAATTTTTTTCCTTCTCCTCGGACCTAAGGCTGCCACGGCGCCTCCCTTTTCAGCCCTAAACACGAGCCTTTTTCCCCACCATTCGCTCCGGCAATGGCAGGCGACTCCGAGAACATCGAGCCCTCCAACACCAAGGGTCTACACCCTGTGTACACGGTCGGAAATATCCAGCACAAAGTGCGGGTACTTGACGGAACGAAGGTCTCTTACTCCTCTTGGGTCAAACTCTTCAAGCTTCACCTTCGTGGCTACAAGGTGCTGCACCATGTTGATGGCACTGCCCCGCCGGCGATAACTGACGCCGAGTTCTCCACTTGGCAAGAGATTGACTCTCATGTCCTTCAATGGATTTACGGATCCATTTCCGACGACTTGTGCTTGAGAATTCTTGAATCCGAGACCACGGCCTATGCGGCGTGGTTGAAACTC
The DNA here is from genome assembly GCA_947646795.1 of Beta lomatogona. Classification (NCBI taxonomy): domain Eukaryota; kingdom Viridiplantae; phylum Streptophyta; class Magnoliopsida; order Caryophyllales; family Amaranthaceae; genus Beta; species Beta lomatogona. The sequence goes on along the minus strand of CANSNZ010000288.1, from coordinate 2,488,894 downwards.
CAACAATTGTTTCTAAATAACAAAGGTTCGCGTGCTGCCACCCTTGAACATGAATTCAATAATCTTAAACTTTCATCCATGCCATCGCTTGATGACTATTGTCATCGTCTCAAAGAACTTGCCGATCAACTCTCTGATGTTGATTGTCCGGTCACTCAACAACGCCTTGTACTCTAACTTGTGCGTGGATTACCCACAGAATATGATACAGTGGCCTCCTTTATTAATTAGCAAGTTCCGTCCTTTGAAACGGCTCGAAGTATGCTTCAACTAGAGCAACAAAGGAAAGCCGTGCGTGATGAAACCGCACCTTCCCCTGCTGTTCTTGTTGCTCCGGCCTCCCCTCCATCTGAAACTCCATCATGGTCTGACCCACCTCGCTCTCAGCACTCTAAGGGCGGGCCACCGCCTCTCCTCGCCGCAATACCCGCGGATCTCAGCGCGGGTCTTCTCCTCGTCCAGCTACTCGCTGAGTACCGTAGCCGACCTCCCATGACTACTGCTGCCCCGCAGCCCATACTATCCCTCATGGGGGCCCCCTCCTTCTTCTTGGAGTGTCCCGCCTTGCCCCTACCCCACTCGGGCGAGGCCGGACCACCCCTAGCGAGCCTCGGCGGCCCAATGGCGTGCCCCGTTCCCTCGGCCTCACTCTCAGCAGCCCCGAGGACATGGTCAGGCTTACATCACCGAGTTCGACGCTCTTGAGCCCACGGATATCGGTACTGCTTTTCAAACCATGTCTCTTCATCAGCCTGACGATTCTTGGTACATGGACACCGGTGCTTCGTCTCACTTAACTGCGGATCCAGGTACTATTGTCCCTTCATCTAATTTGAGTACTATTCGTTCTATTTATGTTGGCAATGGTAACTCTATTCCGCTTATTGGCTCGGGCATGTCCCTTATCCCTACCTCTAACCGTCCCCTCACTCTTAACAATGTGCTTTATACTCCTCAAATCATCAAAAATCTTATTTCCGTTCGTCAATTCACTAAGGATAATCATGTGTCTTTGAATTTGACCCTAATGGTTTTTCACGTAAAGGACCTTCGGAGTGGGACTATTCTTATGAGGAACAACAAGAATGGGGACCTCTATCCTGTCATCTCATCCACCACATCCTCCTCAACACCTTCCGTCAACGTTGCTCATTCTTCTCATGATTTGTGGCACGATCGGCTTGGTCATCCGGGCCCCAATGTCATGGATTTTCTTCGCATCAATTTGTGCATTAAATGTAATAAAGGACGTGGTTCCTATCTTTGCAATTCTTGTCAAATTAGTAAACACAAAAGACTCCCGTTTTATGATTCTACTTCTTCCACTGTTGCTCCTTTTGATATCATTCATAGTGATTTATGGACTTCACCTTTATTGAGTAAAAGTGGTTATAAGTATTATCTTGTTTTACTTGATGACTATACTCACTATGTGTGGGTGTACCCTCTTAAATATAAGTCTGAAGCGTTTACCAAATTCCTGCAATTCAGTGCTTATGCTCGGACTCAATTCAATATTTCTATTAAATCCTTTCAATGTGATATGGGTCGTGAATTTGATAACACTCCTTTTCATCAGTTTGCCATGACTAATGGTCTCACTTTCCGTTTTTCATGTCCGCAAACTTCCTCTCAAAATGGCAAAGCCGAACGAATGATTCGTCGAATCAATGAAATTGTGCTTGCCCTTCTCTTTCATGCCTCAATCCCTCCACATTATTGGGTTGAATCCCTTCATACCGCAGTCTATCTCCACAATATCCTTCCTGTCAAATCTCTTCGCTTCCGCTCCCCTACCTCTATTCTCTATCATAAACAACCCTCCTATGATCATCTTCGTGTATTTGGTTGCTTATGTTATCCAAATCTCTCCTCCAAACGTCCTCACAAACTTGCCCCTCGCTCCACTCAATGTGTTTTCCTTGGCTACCCATCAAATTATCGCGGATATCGTTGCCTTGATTTATCCACGGGTAAAGTCATCTTGTCTCGCCATGTGACATTTGATGAACTCATCTTCCCCTTTCAAAATCTCTCCACCTCATCCTCTTCCCCCCCCTCTTACACCTTCTTGGATCCAGATTTCACGCCTCATTTTCCCATAACTCACTCCACCACTTCATATCCTCCTCCCTTCCAACCCGTGCCCAATTCCCCTTCTCCCCCTTTCTCGTGTCCAGGCCCACACTCCCCTGGACCGTGCCCAGCTCCCCTCATCCCTCCTATTTATCCTACCCCACCCCGGCCCAATAACCGGCTCCCCTACTTCCCTTCCCGACCCTCCTATTTCTCCTACCCCCACCACCCGACCCCAATAACCCGCTCACCTCCCTCCCCCGACCCTCTACCTCGTCCCCCTACGTCTCCCCACCCACCCTCTTCCCTCCCCTTCACCCAACCCCCCTTATCTAACCCCCTCCTACGGGCCCCGTCACCTCTCACCACCCTACTCCACCTCCTCCACCACCCTCCCACCTCCGCCCCCTACACATCCCATGGTCACTCGTGCCAAACACGGCATTTTTACACCTCGCCACCTCCTTAACCTTCATGTCACCACTACCCCTCCTCTCTCACCTCTCCCTAAATCCCATCTCTCTGCCCTCCGTGACTCTAACTGGAATAAAGCCATGCAGGACGAATATCGTGCTCTTATTGATAATCATACTTGGGATCTGGTTCCGCGCCCTCCTGGTGCTCATGTAATTCGGAGTTTGTGGTTATATTGTCATAAATTTAACTCTGATGGTTCTTTGGCTCGCTATAAGGCCCGTTTGGTTGGTAATGGTAAAAATCAGCAGGTTGGTCTTGATTGTGATGAGACTTTTAGCCCGGTTGTGAAACCGGCCACTATTCGCACTGTTCTTGGTCTTGCAGTATCTCGTTGTTGGCCTATCCATCAGCTTGATGTCAAAAACGCCTTCCTTCATGGTGACTTGAAGGAAACTGTCTATATGCATCAACCTCCAGGCTTTGTTGATCCTGCTATGCCCCATCATGTCTGTCAGCTCCGCAAGTCTCTTTATGGGCTTAAGCAAGCACCCCGTGCTTGGTATCAGCGATTTGCTCACTTTGTTTTGTCGCAAGGATTTACTAGCAGTGTGTGTGACACTTCTCTATTCATCTTCCGGCAGGGTGCTGATATAGCCTATCTTCTTCTTTATGTGGATGATATTATTCTGACAGCCTCTAGCACTGCTCTCCTTGGTCGCATTATTGATACACTGTCTCACGAATTTGCTATGACTGACCTTGGCTCTCTTCATCATTTTCTTGGTATTACTGCTACTCGTACTTCTACAGGTCTATTCCTCTCTCAGGAGCAGTACGCCAAGGACATCTTAGCTCGTGCCTCTATGTCCGGATGTAACCCTGTCACCACTCCGGTTGATACTTCTTCTAAGCTCAGTGCTACTGATGGTCCTCCTGTTAAGAACCCGACTCTGTACCGCAGCCTTGCCGGCGCTCTCCAGTACCTCACATTCACTCGCCCCGATATTGCATATGCTGTTCAGCAGATATGCCTCTTCATGCACTCTCCCCGAGAGCCACACTTTCACTTTCTCAAACGAGTGCTTCGATATGTTAAAGGTACTCTTCATCATGGACTTAGGTTAACTGCATCTAAGTCTCACTCCTTAACTGCTTATTCTGATGCTGATTGGGTCGGATGCCCTGATTCTCGCCGTTCCACTTCGGGGTACTGCGTTTTTCTTGGTGATAACCTTGTCTCCTGGTCCTCCAAAAGACAAGCTACTGTTTCTCGGTCCAGTGCCGAAGCCGAGTATCGGGGTGTTGCCAATGCTGTCGCTGAAACTAGTTGGATTCGTAACCTTCTCCTTGAGCTTCATCTTCCCATCCGCACTGCTACTATGGTTTTCTGTGATAATATCTCTGCTGTTTATCTCTCAGGCAACCCCGTACAGCATCAGCGAACTAAACATGTTGAACTTGATATTCATTTTGTTCGCGAAAAAGTTCAGGTTGGTCATATACGTGTTTTGCATGTCCCTTCTGCGCATCAGTATGCTGACATCTTCACCAAAGGTCTGCCACGTCATCTCTTCACTAGTTTCAGATCCAGCCTGAGCGTTTGTCCTCCTCCCGCTCCGACTGCGGGGGTGTATTAGATAGTAATCTTGTATTTATGTTAGGTTTTTATATGCTTTTATTATTGCCTTGTTTAGCCTAGCATGTAATGCTATTTATGTCTAATGAGAATCATCACCCTGATCAAGGGAATTCACCATCTCACAGTAGAGACATCATCACCCACAATCTCCCAGAATCTTTGATAAAGAATAACATACACTTTGTCGGGATCGGAGCCTTACAAAGTGCATTTGTTTTAATAATGCAAAAACCTCATCCTTAGAACAGGGATGAGTAAGACAAGAGTTCATTACCTCAACAATGACTGGAGAAACAGCGTTAGGAACATCATGCAATGCTTGCCTGCGAAGGAAGCTAGACGAAAAGAGTTGGGAGAAATACATCATAAAGACCTTCTCAATCTCTTCATCACTATCACCCCATGTACCATTGTCATAAAAAATGTCGTGTATGAGATTATGGCGTTTACGCGTGAATTCTTGTCTCCGTCTTTTAACTCCAGACACCCTTGAGCGTAATAAGAACCAATAAGCCTCCTGCTTTTCTGGAAGATCGTCAAGTTGGTCTTGCGGCAATAAATTGAGGACGCTATCCTCCTCGCCAGAACCGTGCTGGGCACCAAACATTTTCTTCTCTAATTCTTGGATTTGGCTACCCAACTTATCGAACTTATCCTTACTCCACGCCTTTAAGTCCTCCATGACTCCATTGATTTTGGAAACAAAGCTATCCCCTACTGAACCTTGCCACGCAGCTTGGACTCTCCCCTCACGCTTCTGATCAAGCAACCACGCCGTCTCCATATCTTTTTTCTTAGGGAGATGGTAACCCAACATTCGGAGAAGAATCAGATTTAAATATCTTTATGTGTTGAACAACAACTAAAGGGATAGCCGAACACCAACTACGAGTAGCCAAAAACAAATCTAACCATTCACGAAATCGAACATTAGGCTTCTTACCCCCTCCCAAATGTATCACGGACCCATAGATCCAAGTCACGCAGATACATATTCTCTAAAACCTCATAGAAAAACTCCAATGTTCACTGCAATCACCTCCTTCAATTTCTTTGTAACCCAAAACTTCATTAACTTCGAAAACATAAGACCCTGAAACGAGCTAGTGGAGCGCATGAGATCCCAAGTCTTCACCTTAGACGCCCCATCCGACCAACTATACATACCAACAAACCTCCAAGAGCCTCCATTAGCACCATTCACCGCAGATATGATTACGAGAGTAGGAGACCAAAGAAAAAGAGAGCTTATCTTCTTTCCAAAAGATGCATAAACCCCAGAATTACCAACACTACCTACACCAAAAGCATGAGAAAACCCACACGGCCACATGACCCTTCACATCTTAGCAACACTACCCATATGATGAAGTTAAAACAATTATTTGACATTCATTTAGGACGTACCTGTTGATGTCCATAGATAAAAATTGTCTGTGATATAACGAGTGAAGTATATATACAATAACGAAGATAAAGGTTCATATGATCAATCAAATGTTATAGAATTTTCCGACGCTGTAAGCATTTATTACAATTCCCATATGATAAAGGGCTATCGCAACAATTGACTATGAAAGCAAACTTAATATCATATCTCACCAATGGCAAGTCATTCAGATCATTATCTCTTATGCTCTATAAAAAAAATCTAGGCATGTAATCTACACAATACTCCCTCTTTTTCAATTTTTTAACTCTTTAATAAGTATACAATTATTCATTTAAGGTTGAAAACATGGGTATTCTTTGTCAACCTCATTTTCTGTAATCCTGTATGATGGGGTCAAATTATGGGCCCAACTCCAATAGATTGTTCTTGCATGCTTTACCACACTATCAACCATGACATACATTGGACCATCAAGGCCCACTATGTTTTATTTGCTTTAACACAGACAACGAATATCAAAATTCTAATATCATACTTGAGTGATTGAGTCATAAAACTAGATCACTTATTTGATTACAAGAAACTTTAAAATCATGATCTCGTGCTCATTATATTCAATTGGTGCAATCGTTTTATTGCATATGTAACATGATCAGTATAACACATCATTCAAGTACTAGTCTAGCAAATATTAAGAAAACATCATACACACCCACCTAATTCAATAGTTTAGGGTGTGTTCTCTTAACCTTAAAAAATAAGTTACTGGTCGATAAGTTTTTATATCGTGCCTAATCACGTCTAACACAACACTAAAAAAATAAGTTCGATTAGAGGTCAATCGAGTCTAATAAGTTCGGTTAAGATAAGTGAAGAAAACGCACTTTTAATCAACATATAGATTACACGGCATAAAAACTAGCATTAATTGATGAACCAAACATAGCTAGAATATTACCTAGTATGATGAATAATCCCTCCAGGCCTCCACGGCGTTTAAGACTTAGAGCAACTTAAAAACGGTTGCCAAATGAAGTATGACTTTTTGGCCTTGGGGTATCCCGTATCCGTATACGGTATACCAATCCCAAGTTCCCTTGTTACTTACGCGTTAAGCGTTTATGATAACTCAGGACTGAGGATAACAATTAGGAGTGCTAATTAAGAAGTTGCCAGGAAAGAACAAAGAGTTTTCCTCCAAACAAAAAATAAGTAGAAGCTCAAAAAAAAGAAGCTAAAACCAGGAGTGATAAGTGAAACTCCTTATTAATAAGAGCAAATCATAATATAAATTCTACAGCATCTCTTGTTCTTATTTTTTTTTTTTTTTTTTTCACCTCAGCTCAAATTTATTGCTTCATTGCTTGTCGTAACTGAATCGTCAATTTAAGGTAAATTTAACTACCCCTGTTTGCGATTTTTAGCCTTTTTTTTTTTTTTTTTTAATTGTTGATAAATATTTCTTTCAATTGGGATTTCTGCTTCAGTCTTATTGTTTTACCATTTGATTAATTTGATCATCCGTATCTTTATTTAATTATGTTCATGTTTATTTATTGTATTTATTGTCATTTTTTATGCGAATGTCACTTTTATTAACTGATTTTCGATTTTTCACTTTTTGGTGATCATCATTTGCTTTAGATTGTAATTCCTTCTTAATTTTGTGTTTAGCGTCTAGCTGTTTATATGCTGATGAAAAAAAGAGGGGATTGCTTTTGTTGAATTTAAAATTGGAATTATTTTTTTCTTTTCTTTTTTTATGAATTTCGAATTAAGGTTTTCTTTTTTTTTTTTAATGAAATTGGAATTAGGGGGTTTTTTTTTAATGAAATTGGAGTAGGGTTTTCTTTTTTTTTTTTTTTTTTGAAATTGGAGTTAGGGTTTTGTGTTTATGAAATTTGGGGAAAGATGGAATTTTGATGTGCTGAATATTATACAGGGAAAGTAATAGCTATGGAGCCAGTAGTCATATTTGTGGGAATTTTTGGTCTTGTAACCTTTTTGAGTGGAGTAGCCAGCCTTGATGAGAGAAAAAGAATTCTCAAGGGTGAAACTGAATTCCTAAGTGCTAGGATGGTTGACGTTTATAGAGAAATCTCTTTCTCTCGGGTTCAAAGAAGCAAGAAGCGAAAGCGAAATGATGACCTTGGCCACTGGATGGCTGAGGGTCAGAAGTTTGTGGAAGAAGCCAAAGGCTTGTTAAGCCAAGTTGGAAGGTGGAAGTGCTTCTTTGGGGTCCACAAGATGAGATGGGATGTTTCCAAATTGGTTTATGCTATGAAAGTCCATCACTTAAAGGGTGATGTTCTCCTTCAACAGGCTTTATCTGATGCCCGTGGCCTGTGTGGTGGCTATCATATACCCGTCAAACGATTAGTTGGCCGAAGTGCTTCTATAAATCTGAACTATCTAAAGCTTTTGCTGAAAGATGATTTGGTTGGAAGGATTGCTATTCATGGTCCAAGAGGTATCGGTAAGACCCATTTGATGAAGCACTTGCACAATTGCGCCCTAGACATGTTTGATTATGTTTTCTGGGTCCTTTCCCCTTGTGCGTTCTCCATTAAGAGTTTGCAAGATGCTGTTGCTGCCGTTGTTAACTGTGATCTTTCTAGAGTTGATGATGTCAGTGTAAGGGCTATGAAATTGTCTCATACACTTGCAAGTCTTGGCAGATTTGCACTTTTTTTAGATGGTGTACCAGAAGCTTGTTTCTTTCTGGACTGTGTAGGAATTCCATTTCCTGCAGAAGGCAGCGAGTGCAAGCTGGTATTAAGTACTAGCTCTACTTTGGTGTGCAGAATGTTGGATGGTTTTGAAGCAATTGAAGTTGAGCGTCTTCCAAGAGAAGAAGCATACCAGTTGTTCAGGCATGAAGCAAGGATTGGTGAGGGCTCTGGACCCTCTCTTGGAGACATTCCTAAGTTACTTGCATATTCATGTTGTGGACTTCCAGATGAGATTGTACAATTAGCTACTTCCATGCGTGGCAAAGATGACCCTTGTGAATGGAGATATGCACTATATCAATCGGGAAGTTGGCCGTGAAAGTAAAAGGCTGAAGATTAATATGGCTCTCTGCCATTCTTCCCTTCCCTCATAGGGAGTGAGTGAGACATCTACTTCAGCTCATAGGCCAGGTTAGCAAGGAATTGAAATTTGAATGTGAAAACTGATAATTTTAGTTGATGACAAGGAAAGAGCATGATACTAACCGAATCACTTGCGTTTCTGTGGGTTGTCAGCTGTCCCTTATTTCAGGAACCATGTTTTGATAGTGCTGTGAACTGGATGCTCAAGGAGCTCAGCATCAAGAGAATAACGAGATTTTTCTGTTAAGTCCCCTTTTTTGATAATCAGTGATGTTGTCATGGTAAGCTATAATCACGGTAAGAGGACAACAAGCTCTGTCAGGGAAGGCATCAGGGAAGTATATTTATCAATGAGGCTCATTTATGACTTCTTTTTAATGGTTGAGATTTCTCTGCGTTTAGATGTCAACATTGAGTTTTTCTTCCTTCTGGCAATGCAATGTATATTATTTTTTCTGTCAGCAGGAAATTGAGCATTCTTTGTATTCTGTTCTCCTTGCTTCATTACAATTTTACTCTGTGCTACGTGATGAATGAGCAAGTCATATGGTGGATCCTTGGGGGGGGGAAGGAACTTAAAAGTTAACTACTTAAAAATCCAACCCAACAATCTACAGTGCTGTATCTAACTTGAATTTCTTAGACCTGATTGGGCCTACCGAGCCTTGAAACTACTTTTTTTGCTTTAGGTGACAAGAACACACCATTAGTTGTAACCAATAGGGAAATTTGGAGGGAAAAGGAGTAAAAGAAAAGGAATAGATTAATTTTCCCTCATTTTGGATATAACATGGAAGAACGGAAGGGAATTGGTAGGATATTATATTTATTCTCCTTCAAGTATAAATCAAATCCCCTTCCTTTCTTCCCTTCCCTCCACTACCTTCTCTCCATGATTGGGATCTAAACAAAGTGTTAGCAACAAACCAGCAAAGCGGCTTGGGGTTGGTGGTATTTATCGTTGGAAGGGGGCCTCACATATTACCTAAATGCATGCCTTAACTTAGAAGGTGAAGAAGTGGTCTTGTGATTTGCTATATGAATCTCGAGTGTCATTCTTATATGGGATATAGACCCCAGAGTTAACTTGCAACTTCCAATAAAAGTTTGAAGCTGTTGAGAATGGGTTCTATCATGTCTTCATCTTTTATTACTATTGTCTGTTTTGATTTATGTTCTGTTCTCTTCCTTTCTTTCCTTACATATCTGGTACTGAACAAATGTGAATCTGGATCATCTAAAATGCATCCTGTGGTGTATCTCGCGCTTAGGTTCAACCATTGAAACTAATTGCTGCTGATGCAAACCAGGATACTTTCTTGCTTTGCTGGTTTCAGTTTTCACTTTTCTGGTTTCCTTGGAATCAATTTCGACGTGTTTCTGCACCGAATGATTAATTGTACTTGAACTCAGTGGAGGATGTTAGCTTCTGCCAGAGGATGGCTTGCAACAAGTATTCTGATCTGTGAAAATGATTTGGTTCTAATATTTTTTTGCGCCCAAGCAGTCATCTGTCGTCTACTTTTTGTATGTACAGGGATATGGGAAGATCAAATTCCATTGTTTAATTAATTTTATATACTACATATTTTACGTCTTTGCGGTGAGGCTTTTCTCATCCGTACTTTCCGGCAATATGATTTTATCTCATGTATCAATTGAAACTAGGTGTGTGTTTATGGTTCCCCTTATGTAAATTGTGTCTGGTGCTGATGTTAGTAAAAAGAGTGCAAGCAGCCGAGCACATGTGTAACCAGCTGTCAGATTGGTTGAGAAAAAGAATGAGTTCCCTTTCAAGTGGGGAAACTCTTGATAGACTAACTTAAGATTCGTTTGGTATCACTGTGGTTTTTTAAGTTTTTTGTACTTGAAAATCATATGATATATGTCTTATAATGGATGAAAAATTAGTTAAACTTATTAGAAAGATGATGATTTTGAAAACTGACAATTAAAAAGTGAAATTCACTTTTTGTGGTTTCATGTTTTCTATTTTTAGTTTTCAAAAAGAAATTGAAAACTGAAAACAAAAAACGTTAACAAACTTTCACCAAAGTGAAGGTAGGAAGATTAACTCCTCCTGCGAACCTAATTGCAATGAACAACTCGTTAACTACACAAATATCACAGGAGACAGTCCTTACCACAAAAAATGAGATTCACAAAAACTGAGTTTCATAAAAATAAAGCTACTCTTTTCATCGGAAGCTCTTTTTGAATTGCCACAACACATTACATGGCATATGGCTATTGCGACAAAACTCACCATCGCAAGTAATTTGTGAGAGTGTGAGACTAAAAACAAAAATTATTTACAACTTACAGCAATCCAACTCATGTACTCATTAATCTTTTGCCTGCAAAAACTGGTCTCATTCAATGGAAATACAGGAAAGATTATAAATTTATAATGTTACATCTTCAATTTATAGTGTCATGTATCAAGTTCTACAATTATCACCTGAAAAGGGAGTTCCCCTAAGCTCAAATAATGCATTTCTCCATTCACATGGGTCATCAATTCCGCGCATACGAGTAGCTACGTCTACAACCATGCGTGGCACACCATGACACTTCTTTGCAAGTAAGCTAGTAATGTTATTAAGCAAAGAATCACTTATTATTCTCGTGCTGATGCTTGCTTCATTTGTCAGCAACTCACATGCTTCTTCATCCGAGAGACAGTCAAGTTTCACAGTTCTGAAACTATCCAACATTTCAGAAGCATAATTGGACCTAGTAGTTATAACTACTTTGCTCTTACTCCCTTTTGCAGGGACTGGAATTCCTATCTGGTCAAGATCAGAAACACGGGATTCTGGTACATTATCTAGGAAAAGCACAAAACTGCCAAGCCGTGCAAGCTTATTTGACAGTGTTCTAGCCCTTACAGACAAGTCATCATCACTGTTCAGATCACACTTCACTGCAGCAGCAACATCATCTTGCACACGCTCAATGCTGAACTGACGGGGAGTAGTGACCCAGAAGACAAAATCAAACTTCTCAGGCTCCACCCATTTTAGCACAGAGTTATGCAGGTGCTTCATCAGAAAGGTCTTACCAATTCCTTCGATTCCATAAATAGAAATCCTTCCAATCTCATCACCTCTTAAAAGAGCTTGAACTTGGTCCAAAACATCTGAAGCTTGTCGGCCAATAATATTTTTGACTGGCATAAGATTACCATGATCTGGGCCTTGTTTGTCAGACAAAGTGCATCTCAGAAGCATATCAGCCTCCTTTTCATAAGCTAACAATGTATTAATCAACTTGTGAATTACTACTCGCTTTTCCCATGTTAGGGAGGAGAAGATGCTCCCTCCTTCAACTCTTCTTTTCTTCTCTGAACAAGCTTCACTAACTTGTCCTAACAAGCTTTTCGCTTGATGTAAAAATGCTCGACCCTTGGTCAACCGGGAAAAGAGGTCATCATCCTTCTTTCTTTTCCTAATTCGTTTGATAGAAACGCAAGATAATGATGCTTCAAAGTCTTCTATCATGGCTCTTATGTAATCAGTTTTACCCTCAAGGTTACGTTGCCTCTCAACAAGGCCTCCTTCCTGGATTAGGATCTTCGGAAGCCTAATTACATCCCAGAGAACAGCAAAGGGCTGCATAGCGAGGATTTCCTGTAAAAAATTAGTATGTTAAAAAACAATGTTTCAGATTTTCTATGTATAGAAGTCTTGTATTCTTACCTGAAAAAACATAATCAAAGCCGAAATTCAATGTGATAAAAAGAAGCTAACTATACCATATAACCAAATAACCCTATATTTAAGGTGTTTTTATCATATAACCCCAATTTAGTATCCCTTCCTAACCCAATTTAGTATCCCCCAATTTGTAAAGTCATTCAACTTGACAATTTTGGGAATGACTTACTATCATATATATTAACCCAATATAAGCACCTCGCCCAAAAAACATTTCCTTTTGAAATTTCATCTACCTCATTGAATTTCTTCTTACTTGACCTTATTCTGAATTTCAAAATATCGAAAGATGCAATTTGCAGAGGTATTTGCATAGCAATGATGACGTCCATAAAATTGTCATATTGAATAACATTTTGCAATTTAAGGTTTACCTCAAGAGAAGGGTTATATGGTAAAAAGGGGGACATCCTAGATATAGATAGGTGGCTACTGGCTAGTGATGGTTTAAGAACAGCTCACCCAAATCAATTCCAAATAAGGCTTGATTAACCGCCTGTTCAAACTTTGGCTCATATGAGCTTTGTCTAATTTCTCTAAAGAAGAAACAAGCTTGTTTCAGGACCAAAAATCATTCACTTCTATACACCAGTAAATTCTTGTCTTTTGGTCTCAGCTAGTCCACAAGCACACTATGGTTTTATGGGTCACACTATCAATCTTTTGGCTCAAACTCAACTCAATTTCTGTGTTGAAACTATGACTTAAACACTCTTTATGTTTCTTTTTCTTATCTTGGTTGACAATTCTTTGACATCATCTGTTCTTCACTATCACTATCACCACCACTATCCCATCACCATCACCATTACTATCACATCATCACCACCACCACCACCACCACCACCACCACCACCACCACATCACCATCATTGTCACCATCACCACCACCACCACCACCACCACCACCACATCACCATCATTGTCACCATCACCACCACCGTTACTATAACCATCATCACACCATCACATCATCATCAATACCACCACCACCACCACCACCACCACCACCACCATCACCACCATAACCACCACCATCACCATCACACCATCACCATCACCATCACCGCATCAACATCACACCAACCATCACCACCATCACCATCACACCACCACCACCACTACAATCACCACCATCATTACCACAACCATCACCGCATCAACACTACCACCACCACCACCACCACCACCACCATCACCATACATCAATAAGGTTAAAACCTAAATCTCAACCGTTTGAAACGCACTAAATTTGGGGTTTATATAAAATCAAGCAGTCATCCTATTCTAATTGATGATCACATATTCATAATCAAAAGCAGCACAAAATTCATTCATTCAAGAAGAAATGATAAAATACTCTATTAGAAACAACTTAATTAACAATAATTTGCAGATAATTATGGAAAAATAATAAGTACCTTCGTAATAGGCGCAGCAGCTGCAGAAGTTGGAGAGAAACGAAAATGACGATATGGTATTATATAGTAGAGACTAGAGAATATAGACCCAATATATAATAAAAATCCATCCATAATTTCTTTCAAAAGAATAATAATAAAAAATATTTGGAAAAATTCACATATATAATCCAAACTACTGACCGTTTTCTCAAAATAATCCGAACTATTGATTATTCTAGAATAATCCCAAGTTTCAAGTGTACCTTCTCAAAATGATCCGAAATGTTTTATTCTACCTCAAAATAAACCCAAAATGGATCAACGAAAGTAAGTAAAATAATAATTCAGATTATTTTGAGAAACTCACCACTAAAGTTGGGATTATTCCTGAATAATTAATAGGTGGGATTAATTTGGGAAGATGAGTGAAAGTTGGGATTAATTATGTGAATTTTTCCAAAATATTTAAACGTCACCAATTAAAAAAGACACGTATTTGCTATTGTCTATTGATACTCCCTCCGTCCCAGAAAGATCTGAACACTTGTTGTGACACGTAGTTTAAGGTGATAAATTGTTGTGCAGTTATCAAATGTTATTTTATTTAAAAAGTAGAAGTGATTGGAGTTGGTGGGGTATTTTTTATTAGAGGAGAGAGAAAGTTGGGTAATTTTTTATTGATAAATGGTATAGTGTGTGCCAAAGATGTGTGAAAGAAATAATATATTAATGGTGGGACTATGCCAAGAATGGAAGTGTTCAAACTAATTTGGGACAAACATAAAAGGAAAGTGTTCAGACTATTCTAGAACGGAGGTAGTACTATTTTAATATAATCTTTCATGGCGGTAGAAAGACTATTTTTTTTTCATGGCTTACGAGGACTTAAAAAAAAGGCCGACGTCAACAAAAGAAGGTATCTAAGAGCGAAAATTTCATTTTTGATTCACCGTATAATGCGGCTTCCCTTACTACTTCTGGCGCTAGCGCCATATGTCCATATTATATATTTCGAGTTTTTTTAGTTAGACTGCTTTTAGCAGTTTTAATACAACTATCACTCGTGTTGAAAAGGTGAATTTTCGTACCACTCAACTAAGAGTTTTTTTTTATCAAGAGGGAATTTTTAAAATATTTTAGTTGTGAGCAGTGATCCAAACAAAATTAATTGTGAGACAGTATCTTTTAAAATATTTTGGTTGTTATTTGGGACCCGAAGCCCATTTTCCTGCATAAATGTCAACATTCCGGCATTGACTTCATTTAGCTCCCCCCTCCCTTTCCTAAACCTCAGGCGTAAAACTCAATTCCCCTCTTTTTTCACTTTGAGTTTGGCATATGGGGGTGTTAATGGAGGGAAGAATGAGGGAGCAGAAATGAGGAAAAGGTGGGAGTTCTAATGGAGAGTAGGATGGGAGAAAGAGGTTGGGGTTCACGCGTGAGAAGTAAGGAAAATGGTGGTCAATTTAAGTGAAAAAGGTGGGTCAATGCCGGAATATTGACTTTTATGTCGGAAAATGAGTTTCGGATCCTAAATAACAACCAAAATATTTTAAAAGGCCCCATCTTACCATTAATTTTTTTTGGGTACCTACTCACAACTAAAATATTTTAAAAGGTCCCTTTTGACAAAAAGTTCCTCAACTAATAACATTAAAATTGTCAAGTCCCTCCATCGCATAGATCCATCGCATAGAAGAATGTCGTCGACTCACTTCACACTCATTGGCAATTTGGCATATCTTGTCTTCGATTGAGCAGAAAGAAGATTGTCGCAAGAACAATGAGCATGTCAGTTGTTGTTAGAGATTACCATGGAAAAGTTGAATATGAAATTTCTAATATTTACGATTGTATTTTGAAACTTCTTGATTCCAATCTCACCACTACTGTAGTCTACAGTGAATCTAAGGTGTTTTACTTGAATGGTGTTTTATTATGAGATGATTTGTTATTTTGGTTTTGGAATTATGTTTTATCATAAAGGAAAATTAAAATGTGTTTCTAGTGATGAAAATGACAAACTCTGCTAAATTTCTTGTTTGAATTTGAAATTTTTTCTCTCCTACTATATCTTCCAAAGATGTTTTACTTTTTCCTCTTCATTTTGAGATGTAATTGTATGGACATAGTTTTGTATACTGTAGTTCAAACAGAGAAAGTTTGGAAAAGAAAAAGGAAGAAGATGAAGGTTGAGGAAGGAGGTGGTAAAAGTTACCCTTGAAATATATAAAAGTTACCTTAAAACTGGTAAAAGTTACCCTTAAAATATATAAAAGTTACCCAAAACTGGTAAAAGTTACCCTTAAAATATGCTTCCTCCGTTCTTTTTCTATTGCAACAATGAGATTTTTATTATATTCACCCACCACCCTTTAACTATCTATTGTGATTTTTACGTAAGGAAAAATATAGTCATTTGGAGTTGTTAGATTCGTCTCGATGTATGCTTTCAAAATATCAATTTTTTTTATTTTTATTAAAAAGTAATGAAAGATATTAATAGTTGAAGTTGTGCATTGGCAAGCGTGAAAACTCTATTGTTGCAATAGAAAAAGAACGGAGGAAGTATAAAGTTACCTCTAAATGTTAAAAGTTACCCTTGAAATATATAGGGGTGGGATTCGCTGAAAACTAGCCTTAAGATGAAAACTGAAAACCGGCTTTTTTGCTCATTTTACATTATATTTTTGCTCATTTTAAGAAACTTTTGTCCATTTTACAAATTTTTGTTCATATTATATTTTTTGCTCATTCTACGTTTTTGCTTATTTTACATTTTTTTGCTCATTTTAAGAAGCTTTTGTTCAATTTACAATTTTTTGCTCATTTTAAGTTTCTTCCTCATTTTTATGTTTTTGCTCATCTCTATTCTATATGTCAACTCTTGAGGTCTTGGTGTCCACCCTTAATTACTTAAATACCCCTAACCCCCAACAATTATTACACCTGCATCCAACAGTAGATTTAAAAAAAAAAAATTACTACGTAACTAAACAAAACTACCACTACAAGCAGTTAATTACAGTAACCGAAAATATAGAAACAAAAAACCACACCACAGCACTCACGACAGTTTTTTTTCTTTCTCCATCTTCTTCCTCTTCCAAAATCTTCAATCCTTCGAGATGCTCTGTTGTTTGTTCATCCTCTTCCATTGTAATTTTTTTTCCCCGTATCCTCTGTAAAACTATAACATCTAATTTTTTTTTTTTTGGTGATTTCAATTATGGAGCCAAGATTAAGTGACCCACCATAGATCTTGAAGAGCAGCAAGCAAACCAAAGGAGTTGCAGTTTCACTCAAGAGAAAAAAACAAAAAGGTATGTTCTTACAATAAACCAAAATCACAATGTTAACTCAATGTTACATTACTTAAGTTTCAAAACTTAAACTTCAATTAAATTTGCATCATGACATTCTTAATTAGTAAAGTAATTTTTTTTAAATTCGTGTGATCCATTTATATGCTTTTATATCCATATAATCATAAAACTAGACGTTATATGAAAGTTCTTCTGCCCTTTTATTGCATCATGAAACTTCTGCCCTTTGATTACTATGAATTTATCTCTTATATAAAAAATAATGTTAAATGTAGAACTATATGGGGAATTTAAATTCATCCGATTGAATTTCTGAACAAGAAAAAAAAAATCATTTTCAAACTATAAGCACCCATACTTATCTCTTGCTTCTCACAAGAAATCAAGAAAACCCACACAACTTTTTATCAATTGCACTGAAAAATGTAACTGGAACAAAAAAATCCTACCACAATCTTTCACATGCAAAAAAAAAAAGGAAATGCTCTGGGTTCAAACTAACCTGCAAGTCAATATTGAAATTGGCAACGTTGTCGTTGAAGTGTTGCCAAACAAGTAGCATCCAATTTCTTCATTTTTCCACTAAAATTGTAAACTTACTACTTGATTTCAATTTCCCCCGGGGTGGAAATTAGTGAATGAAAATGGGCAAATTCGTGAAGACATGAGTGAGATGGGTAAGACACTTAAGGCAGCGGCACCGATGAAGTCGCCAAATGACAGATGGTATAATGTGGAGACCGTCACAGACGATGCTAGGAGAGAGAGACACACCCCATAGCAGGAGGAGAGATACATTTCATAGAGAGAGAGAGAGAGGATGATGAGGATGAGAGAGAGATGTAAATCAGCTATGTTATAAGAATACATCAAACTTGGACTTGAATATGAAACTTATCTATATAGGTCCAGTTGGTACTTGGTAGTAAGAGAAACGGTAGGCTTGG
The DNA here is from genome assembly GCA_947646795.1 of Beta lomatogona. Taxonomy (NCBI): domain Eukaryota; kingdom Viridiplantae; phylum Streptophyta; class Magnoliopsida; order Caryophyllales; family Amaranthaceae; genus Beta; species Beta lomatogona. The sequence goes on along the minus strand of CANSNZ010000288.1, from coordinate 2,470,879 downwards.
TCAAAATTAAAATTTTGTTCTGTAAGAGATTATTAGTTGTGTATTTAGATGAATCAGACTTTGCTGAGGTTTCAAAAGATGCACAATGTATTCAACACTTTTTGTAATAGAGATTCTTTTTTATATTAGGACAATGCTTTGATTGATAGTTTTTTTTTTTTACAATATATAGTAGATTGATAGTCACATACTCATATATTCATACAACACCATTTTTCCTTGAAACGTTATGAGAACTATTATAGTCTTTATATAATATAATAGACCTATTTTCTTGAAATGTTATGTATTTAATGAAACTTGAATTATTCTTTCTTATTTATAAATTTTTCCAATTTTAAATATTTATGTTTAAGATTGTTTTGTATATATGTAAATACATATAGTCAAAATCTAAATATAATAAAAAATGTATCATAAATGTATTATACGTATGACAAAACATTATTACTAAAAAAATCATGGTATATCTACTTCTCTATTATAAATAGAGGTGGCAAACGGGTCATAATCGCGTCAACTTTGTGTTCGGGTCAGTTCAGGTCTGTTCGAGTACGAGGCCATCTCGGGCCCGTGAGATTTCGGGTCATAATCGCGTCAACTTTGTGTTCGTGCCAGGTCGGGTCCGTTCGAGTGCGAGGCCATCTCGGGTCCATGAGATTTTTGGGTCACACCGGGTCCGGTTAGATCGGGTCATGCTAGATCTGGTCGGGTTAAATCGGGTTTCCAATGTCACAAATAAATAAAACACATACAAGATCAATGAGCGTAAGTTAAATAATAAATGGACAGTGGCTAAATCATATATAGTATTTCATGACAATTTTTTCCTTAAATTTGTTTAAAAAGTAACTAATATGACCATTTTTCAGGTCGGGTTCAGTCGTCATTATCTGGTCAAATTCACTTCCGGGTCGGGTGGATTCGGGTTCGGATCTATTGACTTTCGAGAACGCATCTGGTTATTTCGGGTCATTATTTCCTGGTGAAACGAGTCTCGGGTCGGGTCATGGGTACGAGTCTATTTTGCCTGCTATAATTACATATGGTAATAGGGGTAGGACATGAAAATTTTTTAAAAAAGGATGTAGCTACCTAATTAATGAAAAAATTAAAAGATAGAAAAGGCATAACAAAAGGAAAATAATGAAAATCTACTTCACAATCAATTACTTCCTTCTCAACTAAATTTTTGAAAAAAAAATATAAATCCTTGATTTAATAAACTGATTACAAATTTAAAAACTACTTATTTATTAGATGATATTAGTAACTAATTTAAATTTCTACATATTTTCGCATGCATCGCGTGCATATAAGACTAGTTTTAAGAAATTGAACAAAGTTTGTCATCTTCATTTCCAGAAACACACTTATCCTTAATTTAAGAAATCAAGCAATGGCTAGAACTTGAAGCTTGAATTCTCGCAAAACAACAAAATTCATATTATCGAACAAAACTATAAAATTGCTTTTAGCTATTTGACAAACTTCATCCTTGATTTAGCAGAAAAATGAAATTTGAGAAAAATTATACCATAAGAAGGGATAGTTGCTATATAATCTCCAATTCCTTCACATTTTGTGCTACAAAAACCTAAATCTTCAAATTTTCGTGAAACTTAAAGCAAAAATCGAGTTCAAGAAAAATTAACAAACAAATTATCAAGGAGAAATCAAGAAAGAACTCACAAATAACAATGGCTAAATCCATTTGAAGAAGAGCGATTCTTAATAGAAGATCGATACTAGCAATCGTAAAGAACCTAAATCTATACTTTTAAACCAATCAAGTTGTTTCGTTTTCCAAAAAATGAAATTTGGCGTTTTTGAAAAAGGAAAACTAAACATCAGTTAGCTAGGTGTTTGGGCTCATTTAATCAGCAGCCCAATGAAGGAGCATAAAAGCCTGCTGAAGCCTTGGACAGGTGGCAGCCGTGGGTCCCACATGAAAGTTGACCTAATCACCAGCATCAGGAGAATCTCCAAAGTGGTGAAGCAATCATTGCCCGAAAAGGTAACATGCCCATTGACCCCAAAAAGGCCCATCTGAATAATGTTTCCTGTGCGGGGAAATCTCCAACACTATAAAAACCAACCGCCCTCATCAATGAACAGTATTGAATACTCACCTAACAAACTAGAGCATCTCTCTCTAGACAAGATTTCTCTCTCTACCTCAATCACATCCGACTTGAGCGTCGGAGGGCGATCCCGGAAGCACCCCAGGGGTAGTCTAACCTTGTTTTGCGGGGATTCCGGCGTACGGATATCGGAGCTCGGGCGATCGCTCTTGGGGCCCACATCTCATTTCTCAACCAATCACAATCCTCGAATTTCTCGGCGAAAGCTTGGTTTTGGCGCCGTACGTGGGGGAAGTTACAATCAAAGTCGCTTCGCCACCACTTATTAAGATCGATTCCGCAATGGCCCCGGCCAAGAGCACTCGCGCTCGCCGGCCCTCGGCCACGAGGCTCGGAGGTCCGAGAGGAGCCCATCCCCATCTCTCTCAACGAAGGTCCGAACGGCCCAAAACACCGACCGTTCAAACCCCGGATCATGAGGAAGCGAGAGCGAGCCCATAGACAGGCGGGACCCCTCTCGCCGATTACGGCCCGCCGACCCCCACCCTATAACCACGGCGGATATAAACATGATAGCCGCTCGGCTCCAAAGAAACCTTACAACGAGCCCGATAGATATCTTTGGCCAACCTGCGCAGAAGGACTCCCCCCCAGGCCCCCTAAAGACCAAGCCACAGTACCTTCCCTTCGGGCGAGAACCACGGTCAGCCTAGCCGGCAACAATCGGGGGCAAGGGAATACAGCCAGCCGGGCCAGCGCCGATCAAGGCAGGGGGAAGGAGACCGACTCGTATCTAAAGGAAGATCAGCTAGGCCTGCTGAAGAGACTCACATATCCAAATCCCCTCGGGGCAACGTGGGTCAAAAGCAAAATGATGCCCGACACTTCCTCAACGAGAAGCGCCTCAGCAAGGGTTATGATGCGAGGCACATATTAAACAAAAAGGCCGCTCAGCGCGAGGGTCATGGTGATTCGGCGCAGTCGAACCCCGTTCGGATCAACAGCGGGGCACTCAAGTTCATGGTCCCATTCAGCCAGGCCATACTCGAGGCGCCCAATCCGGGAAAGGTCAAAACGCCCTCTGTCGAGCCATTCGCGGGCCTAACCGACCCGGATGATCACATGGCAACCTACAAAGCTCAAATGAGTGTTCAGACTGGGTGCGAGGCCACTTGGTGTCGCTTCTTCCCGACGACACTCAAAGGTCTAGCCCTGAGCTGGTTTCAAGAGCTTCCAGCGGGTATTATAACTGATTTCTCGGTCCTCGAAGACCTATTCGTCCAGCAATTTGTTGCCGGGAAGAGACAGAAGAAAACGAGTCTCCACTTAATGGGAATCAAGCAGGAAAAGAATGAAAACCTGGCCGACTATATTAAAAGATTCAATGAGGAATCATTGAAGATTTCAGATCTGCAGGACGCGGTAGCATTCGCTGCCCTAATGTCTGGACTCCAGCCTGGTCGGCTAAGGTGGTCCCTGGCCGAAAACGAAGTCAAAACCTTCTCTGAGGCAATGACTCGAGCTCAAAGATTCATCCAAGCAACCGACATATGCCGTCACTCAGACGATGGGAGCAAAAAGAGGAAGGATGAAGGAAATGCCAGGGATCAGTCGAAGCAGCAGAAGACGGGGGGTTGGTTAGATAGATTCAACGACCATGGCATCGACCCCCGGTTCAGCAAAAACAGGAGAGAGATATACTTGGATATAAAGGATAAAGTTACTCTCCCTCGACCACCTCCCATCAAAACAGCAGCTGCTCGAAGAGACAAGAGCCTTTGGTGTGAATGTCACAAAGAATGCGGGCACACCACTATGGATTGTAGGGAACTCAAGAAATCCCTTAACAACCTAGCTGATCAGGGGAAGCTAAACCGGTACCTCAAGCATACTAGTGAAGAGAAGGGCAAGCAAAAAGTCGGTCAAACCAATAGCGGAGATACGGAAGGGTTCATCGGAGTCATAGCAGGTGGCTTCGCGTCGGGAGGCCTGACCGGCCGATCACGCAAAGCCCACCTCCAAAGTCTAAAACATCAGGTACTCGATGTTAACCACCCCCGACCCGACTGCCCTACAATGACATTCGGGGAGTCCAGTAGGCCACTACACACGCCCCACGACGACCCCTTGGTCATCGAGCTCAAAGTGGCCAACACAAGAGTCAAACGAGTGCTAGTGGACAAGTGGGTCTTCGGGTGATATAATTACGTTGGAATGCCTCAGGAAGTTGAAGTACACTGAGAAGGATGTGACCCCACTCAATCAGCCACTCATAGGCTTCGGGGGAAACTCGGTGCACCCGGTCGGGTCTATAAAGTTGCCTACTCGGATAGGGGAGAAAGGCAAAGGAAGAAGCCTCTTGATTGATTTCCTAGTGGTGGACATCCTCTCGCCATACAACATCATAATGGGAAGACCAACTCGAACAAGGTCAAGGCCGCAATTTCCATCTATCGGCTCCTCATGCAATTCGAAACCAACGAAGGCGAGTCGGAAAGATCCAGGGGGGATCGGCAAGCGACCGAGAGAGTGTTATGTGAACAGCCCTAAAAAGCAAGGTCGACGTCCAAGAGGACTCGAAGAAGAGAAAGAGAGAGGATAGTCAGCCTCCAAGTGAGCTCGGGGTCTACCTTACGGAGAATCCCAAACAATACGAGCGCCCTCAGCCAGCTGAGGAGGATGAAGAAGTCATCATCGATGAGGAACATGGTCGGACTCGAGAGTAGGCAAGGCCATGGACCCCGAAACAAGAAGGGAGATAATCCAAGTTCGACGGAATACCGAGATGTCTTCGCCTATGAAGCCAATGAAATGCCCGGGCTCGATCCTAAAGTTATGTGCCACGAGCTAAACATCAAAGAGGGGTTCAAACCGGTCAAACAAAAGTTGAGGCATCAAGGCCCCGAGAGGAACGCTGCAGCGACAGAAGTTAAGAAATTGCTCGAAGCAGGGTTCTTTGAAGAATGTCAATACTCGGAATGGCTGGCCAATGTTGTCCTCGTCAAGAAGTCGAGTGGGGCATGGAGAATGTGTGTGGATTTCACAGACCTAAATAAGGCCTGTCCAAAAGACAACCACCCTCTGCCCAAGATTGATAGCCTGGTCGACTCAACTGCAGGTCATGCCCTCTTAAGCTTCATGGATGCAAATGCGGGGTACCATCAAATCCCGATGGCTGAAAAAGACCGAATCCATACTGCGTTCATCACCAACCGGGGGTGTATTGCTACAAAATGATGCCCTTCGGGCTTGAAAAATGCGGGGGGCAACATATCGGCGCACCGTCAACAAAATTTTTAGCAATCAACTCGGTCGGAATATAGAGGTATATGTTGATGACATGATCGTCAAAAGCAAAGTCCGCAGCCATCATCCCTCTGACTTAAGGGAGACCCTCGGGACGTTGAGGCGTTTCCGCATGATGTTAAACCCGAAGAAATGCGTCTTTGGAGTAAAGGGAGGGAAGTGCCTCGGATTCCTGGTGGATGAGAGGGGAATCGATGCTAATCCCGACAAAATCAAAGCAATAATGGAAATGAAATCTCCTCGGAATGTAAGAGAAGTACAACGCCTAACCGCTGTCCGGCCGCCCTCGGTCGCTTCCTATCCCTACGGCGGATAAAAGCTTACATTTCTTCAAAACCCCGAAAAGAAAAGAGTTCACTTGGGATGGTGAGGCCGAACAGGCCTTCACCTCCCCGAAAGAACACCTACTGGCTCTCCCAAAGTCGATCTCCCCTCGCTGGGAAACCCCGTTCGTTTATTTGGCAACTTCGAAATACGCGCTCGGTGCCGTTTTGGTAGGCGAGAGAAGAAGAAAGCAGACCCGGTCTACTTCATCGGTCATGCTTTCCGGGGGCGGAGGCCAAATATAGCGAAGTGGAAAAAATGGTCTTTGCCTTAGTAATGGCCAGTCGGAAGCTCAAACCCTACTTCCAGGCCCATCCTATTAAGGTCCTCACAAGCCAGCCGCTCAGAAAAGTCGTTGAGAGCAGAAACCACTCCAGTCGGATGAGCGATTGGGCGGATCAGTTGGCCGATTTCGGGTTAGAATACGAGCCCAGGAGGGCGATAAAAGCCCAAGCTTTGGCCGATTTCATAACAGAATGCACATCCAGGCCCCCACCCAATCAGCAAGACAGTTGGGAGTTGCAAGTGGACGGCTCGTCCACCAAATCAGGATGTGGAGCTGGGTTGGTCATCAAACCCCCGGTCGGGGAGAAGATGGAATACGCCATCAAGTTTGAATTCTTAGGCTCCAACAACGAAGCTGAATACGAAGCCCTGATCCTCGGATTGGAACTATGCATCTGGCGCGAAGCAACTATGATCAAGGCCAAATCCGACTCACAGTTGATAGTGGGTCAGGTATCGGGCGAATATGAAGCCAAGGAAGACAACATGAGAATGTATCTGGCCAAAGCAAGAGACATAATCAAACAGCTGTCCCAATTCAGTATCACCCACATACCCCGATCGGAAAATCAGCAAGCGGATGCTCTGGCCCGAATGGCTAGTTCAGCGGAAGGGTCGGCCCCCCGAACTATCATGTGGGAAGTCCTCCGGCAGCCAAGCATCAATAACAAGGAACAACTTGTACTAAATCGGACGTCTGCATGGATGGATGAAGTAGTCGGATACTTGAGGGACGGGAAACTACCTGAGGATCACAAGGAGGCTGACCGAGTCAGGCACAAGGCCGGATGGTTTTTATGGCATGAGAATCAACTCTACAAGAAGTCTTTCACCCATCCCTTACTTAAATGTGTCACCCCTGAGGAAGGAAATTACATCCTCAGGGAAATCCACCAAGGGGCCTGTGGGAGTCACCAAGGAGGAAGGACCATAGCTGGAAAAGCGCTCCGAGCCGGGTACTACTGGCCTACCCTAAAAACGGACGCTCAGGAACTAGTGAAGAAATGTCCATCCTGCCAGATCCATTCAGACATCCCCCGAGCACCGACCACCCCACTAACAACAATTCAGGCAGTCTTGCCATTCGACAAGTGGGGCATGGACCTACTCGAACCATTTCCCCGGCCTCGGGGACAGAGAAGGTTCCTAATAGTCGCCATTGACTACTTCACCAAATGGACGGAAGCTGAACCACTCTCCTCCATTACGGATAAACAAGTCCAAACGTTCATTTGGAGGAACATCATCACCAGATTTGGAGTCCCCAGAGTCCTAATTTCCGACAATGGGCGACAATTCAACAGCGGCCCTACTAGAGATTATTGTGCTCGGTTCGGAATACACACCAAGTTCTCGGCAGTCTCCCGACCGCAAACAAACGGGCAAGCCGAATCGGCCAATAAGATCGTGCTCAAGGGAATTAAGAAGTCCTTGGAGGCGACCAAAGGAGCTTGGGTAGACGACCTACCCGGGTCCTATGGTCGGCAAGAACTACGACCAAAGAAGCCACGGGCCACTCACCATTCAGCCTTGTGTACGGCAGTGAGGCGGTCTTACCGGTAGAGATCGGCATCCCATCCCCAAGAATGACGTTCTACGAGTTCGAGAGAAACGAAGAAGAAAAGCCGGTCAGCTTAGATCTGCTCCCAGAAACAAGGGGCAACGCCCTGCTGAGATCTATCCAGTACAGACAAAGAGTCACTCGGATGTTTAATCGCCGAGTGAGATCTCGCCCAATTCAGCTCGGAGACTGGGTCGTTCGGAAGGTTGAAGCTACCGGGCTCTCACACCTGAAGGGAAAGCTAGGACCTAACTGGGATGGCCCTTACAAAGTAACAGAAATTATCAAGCCCGGCACATTCCGACTAGAATCCGCCGAGGGCATCCCCTTGGCCCGACCTTGGAATGCAGACAACCTTAAGAAGTACTATGTGTAAAGTTTGTTACTTGCAATAGGGGCATATATTGTAATAGCTTATTTGTAGCCGGTCGGCACTTTTGTAGTCGGTTTCAAACATAATGTATTGGTACTGCCAGTGGGCATATTTTACACCTCGTCCAACCTAACCAGTCAAAATGGTCGGCATCATATCTCCATGTTATCACCAGTCGGAATTTATTTATGACAACCAATCAAAGCAGTTCGGGCTCTTCCCGAAACCATGGCTGGTCGGAGTTTTGACCAAAACCAATCGGTACAGATCAAGACCCATCCAAGTCATTGTTAGTCCGTCGGAAAAAGCAAAAGTCAGTCGGCAGTATTGCAATCAACAAACAAGAAAACAGATAAGCCGAAAGAAAGCTTTCATTGATTACAGAAGAAATAACTACAAAGGCCACAAGGGCAAAATGTAAAAGAAAGCTAAAATACAAAAACCCTCTAAGAGCTAGGGGGAGGGGGAGGTTCAGTCAAGCCCTCAGCATTGGCATCAGTGTTATCGCCGACCAACTCCCCCCCAGGACCGACTCCCTCGGCCACATCAACAACGTCATCAACGTCATCACCATCGACGACATTGACATCGACTCGGCCCTCGTCGTCCACATCATCATCTTCATCCGAGCTGCTCCCCTCAGTTTTCATCCGAGCCAGGATCTTGGCGTTATCAGCGTCAATCGACTCTTGATAACTTGACCAAACCTCGGCCCAGATCAAATCGGGATGAGACTCGGCCAAGACTTTCTTCAGTCGGTCGAGGGTTTCATCCTCCCCCATTTTGTGAGCAGCGCTGCCGACCTCATTGGCATAGGCCTCGCGGCAACAACAAATTTTCCCACTCCTTAAACCATTGCTCCTCTGTCTTCACCTTGCCTTCAAGCTCAACCAGTTTAGCCTCAAGCTCGGTCACCTTCAGCTCGGCCGCTGCTTGCTTGGCCAGGGCATCATCACGAGCAGTTCGGGCCAAGTCCCGAGCAAGTAGGAGGTCGGATTTCTCCTTCTCCAACTTCGCCCGCTCCGAGGCAAAGTCTTCCTGGTCTTTTTTAATGGCGACCAGTGCATCCTCGAGCTTGGACTCGGCAATCCGCTTGCCTTCCTTGGCCTGATAGACCTCATCAAAGTGCTTCTTGGCCTTTTCTTTGAGCTCTTTGACTTCCTCGGCCAAGCTCACCCTATTTTGAGCAACGTTCGCCATTCGGGCAGAGAACTGAAACAAAGAAGAGCAAAGCGCGATGTAAGCGGAATCGGAGCAGAATGAGAGAGCAAAATAAAAAGGTAAAGACGCTTACGTCGAGCCAGGAGCGAAACAGCTCGTTGGTCTCGTTCGGACCATGAGTGACCTCAATATACTCCCGATCGGCAGGAGTATAAATATGGTCAATGGCAGCAGTCCACCGTTTGTCCTTCTCCTTCCGGCTCAGCCCCGGAAAAGGAACGGTCGGCGTTACCGCCCCCCTCGAGCTACCCCCGGGCAACTCCTCAAATGGAGACAAGGGAGTATATTGTGGGCTTCCGACCGGCCGGAAGTCAGAAGAATGAAGGGAGAGGTCCCCCCCGTCGGTTTGTTGCTGGGGACCCCTGGGGCTGATGATCTCCACCGACCCGCTCCGCTCGGTCTCCGCACGAGCGACGGCCTTTCCCCGCTCAGCCTTGGACCGAGCAACGGCCTTGTCTCGCTCGGCTTTGGACCGAGCAACAGCCTTCTCGGTTTGAGCCACCTTGTCGGATGACCGCTCTTTCCGCTTCTTACTCTTCGGCTTGGCGGGGTCCTGCATCAGGGAAGATATCGTCGGCAAATAAAAAGAAACGGTCGGACCAAAACAGAACCAACAAAAATGGCGGATTTTTCACCTTGGGGGGAGCGGGGACCTTCAAGGCCTTGGCAGCAATTTCCGCCTTCAGCCGAGCAGCTCTCATGGCTGCAACATTCAGTTTGTCGGCCATTGACGGATCGGTCTCTTCAAGATATGCTCGGGCGGGTTCTGCAGCAAAACATAAACAAAAAGTTAGTCAAAAAGGGTGAGAAACTATAACATTGACAATACCAACCACCTCAGCCAACTCCCCGGCAGATTACCCTTCGGGAATGTCGAGCTCAGACCCATAGCCGAGAGAAAATGCTCGTCTCGGAAGAGAGTGCAGTCGGGCAGCCATTGCCCGGGTACGAATACCTCGCCCCCGTCGACGATCCTCGCCTCGGTCTGCATATAGCAGGCCGCGGCTCCTTCCTCGTCGTCTAGATCTCCCACTCGGTAATTCAAAGCAACGAGGGGTTCATCCGAAGGCGGAACCAAAGGAATCCCCCAGTCTCCCCCGAAATACACGAAGGCAAACTCTCGGCGGAACCCTTTTTGGGAGGTGGGGAGATTGAGGACGGTCCGATACCCCGGTCGGATCTGAAAGCTCCACCAACCTGGTCCGTTCTTGGCCGCCATGACCTCGACCAACCGATACAGATGCCTCCATAATTTGAGGGTCGGTCGGACGTCAATAAGGTTGCACAGGACTTGGAAGGCAGTGATTCCGCCCCAGGAGTTCGGGGAGACTTGGCAGATCGCCAAGTTATAGGCGTTCAGCAACTCCTTCACGAAAGGGGTCAAGGGAAACCGAAGCCCCATATTCAGAGATTTATAATACACTGCGACGCAACCGGGAGGAGGCGAGATCACAGTATGGTGGGCCTCTGGTCGGACCAAGTAGAAAGGGTCCTTTATTTGAAACCTTGTCGCTGTACCACGGAGGTCCTTGGTCAGCGATTTGATCACCCCCGGCTCGGGAAAGAAAGAGCCTGGACCTCCTTTCGGATCAAGGTCAGGATACTCCAGCTCCCGACCAGATGTGGATGCTTCTCCTGCTCCCCTCGGCATGGTCCTTACTACATCAGAAGACAAATACTTGTCTAAGTAACTCCGAGAAGGAGGATAAGCCAACGACACCTCCCAAGGGTAAGGAATGACTCCCTCGGCTTCCTCCTCCACCGAAGAAGACGGGCTCGGGAGAGCGACCGCGTCGGGCACAGCCGAGGGGTCGGGGCAGCTTATTATCGTCGACACCAAAGTTATTCCCATTCCTCTCACCTCCTCGGACAATTTATAAGAGGGTGAGGTCGGAGGTGTCGACGACTCGGACGAATCTCCCATTATTTATGCACAAGGGAGTCGGCCGAAGTTATTCGAAAGAAAACAAAGAAAAAGAAAAAAAAGCTTAAAACAACAAACGCGTACCTGGTCGGACGAAGAAACTGGAAGGAAAACTTGAGAGGATTGATAGAATTTGGAAATTCTTGAGAGAGAGAGAATGAGGAAATGAGCAAATGATCCTCCACTTCTCTCTCCTCCCAGGTTTATATAGGAGGATCTCGGGGGAAGCGCAACGCAAACCCCCCCGCGTAGCCTAAACGGGCTTTTAATAGCGGCCCAACTGGACCTACTCAGTCCATTAAGCAAGGAGTTCAGCAAATTCGAGCAAAAACCCTTCAGATCCAAAGGAAGTTGAAACGCCAAAGGTCCCCAAGGTGTACTTCCAGCTCGGCCAATGCCGAGGGTCCGAGTGTCCTGAGCTTCGAGAGGTACGAAAACCCACTCGGACCATCTTGGGGCTCATTAGCCCCTCATCCGAGTGGCACCATCCCCTACTCGGCCAACAGGAGCCCTCCTCCTTTGCCGAGTCGCTTCTATACTTGGCCAAGTATGGCCAAGTATCAGCTAGCACCCCCTCGGACCATCTTGGGGCTCATTAGCCCCTCATCCGAGTGGCACCATCCCCTACTCGGCCAACAGGAGCCCTCCTCCTTTGCCGAGTCGCTTCTATACTTGGCCAAGTATGGCCAAGTATCAGCTAGCACCCACTCGGACCATCTTAGGGCTCATTAGCCTCTCATCCGAGTGGCACCATTCCCTACTCGGCCAACAGGAGCCCTCCTCCTTTGCCTAGTCGCTTCTATACTTGGCCAAGTATGGCCAAGTATCAGCTAGCACCCACTCGGACCATCTTGGGGCTCATTAGCCCCTCATCCGAGTGGCACCATCCCCTACTCGGCCAACAGGAGCCCTCCTCCTTTGCCTAGTCGCTTCTATACTTGGCCAAGTATGGCCAAGTATCAGCTAGCACCCACTCGGACCATCTTGGGGCTCATTAGCCTTTCATCTGAGTGGCACCATTCCCTACTCGGCCAACAGGAGCCCTCCTCCTTTGCCGAGTCGCTTCTATACTTGGCCAAGTATGGCCAAGTATCAGCTAGCACCCACTCGGACCATCTTGGGCCTCATTAGCCCTCCATCCGAGTGGCACCACTCCCTGCTCGGCCAACAGGAACCCACCTCCTTTGCTGAGTCGCTTCTATGCTTGGTCAAGTATGGCCAGGGATCAGCTAGCACCCACTCGGACCATCTTGGGGCTCATTAGCCCCTCATCCGAGTGGCACCGTTCCCTATTCGGCCAACAGGAGCTTCCCCACTTGGCCGAAGTCACTTCCATACTCAGTCAAAATTGGCCAAGTATCAGTTGGCACCCCCTCGGGTCACCTTGGGGCTCATTAGCCCCTCGTCCGAACGGCTCCATATTCTGCTCGGCCATATAGGATGGGACCTGGTCGGCATCCTCATCATGAGGCAAAGGCCGACGAGGTCGGCATCCCTTCCCCTAAAAGAAGTAGCCTGGTCGACGCTCCTACTCCCAGCCAGAAGGAGACCTGGTCGGATCAGCTACTTACAGCCAGAAGGGGACCCGGTCGGCATCTCTGTATCCAGCCAGAGGGAGACCTGGTCGGCGCTCCTACTCCCAGCCAGAAGGAGACCTGGTCGGATCAGCTACTTACAGCCAGAAGGGGACCCGGTCGGCATCTCTGTTGCCGGCCCGGAGGAGACACAGTCGGCGCTCCTACTCCCGGCCGAGGAAGGAGACTTGGTCGGATCGGCTACTTATAGCCGAGAAGGAGACACTGGTCGGATCGGCTACTTATAGCCGAAGGGGGACCCGGTCGGCATCTCGTTGCCGCCCGAGAGGAGACACGGTCGGCGCTCCTACTCCCGGCCAGAAGGAGACCTGGTCGGATCAGCTACTTATAGTCGGAAGGAGACCTGGTCGGCTTATCTGCTTTCAGCTGGAGGAAGACCCGGTCGGCGTTCCCGCTTTCAGCCAGAAGGGGACCCGGTCGGCATTCCTACTCCCAGTCAGAAGGGGACCCGGTCGGCATATCTGTTTCCGGTCGGAAATAGGATAACCGCTCTTCCGCCACTGAGACAGGCCCCCTCCGTCGAGATCTCCGTGATTTCCTATCTATGGCGTGGGGCTAATTGTTTGGGCTCATTTAATCAGCAGCCCAATGAAGGAGCATAAAAGCCTGCTGAAGCCTTGGACAGGTGGCAGCCGTGGGTCCCACATGAAAGTTGACCTAATCACCAGCATCAGGAGAATCTCCAAAGTGGTGAAGCAATCATTGCCCGAAAAGGTAACATGCCCATTGACCCCAAAAAGGCCCATCTGAATAATGTTTCCTGTCTGGGAAATCTCCAACACTATAAAAACCAACTGCCTCATCAATGAACAGGTATTGAATACTCACCTAACAAACTAGAGCATCTCTCTCTAGACAGTACTTCTCTCTCTACCTCAATCACATCTGACTTGAGCGTCGGAGGGGCGATCCCGGAAGCACCCCCGGGGTAGTCTAACCTTGTTTTGCAGGATTCCGGCGTACGGATATCGGAGCTCAGGCGATCGCTCTTGGAGCCCACATCTCATTTCTCAACCAATCACAATCCTCAATTTCTCAGCAGAAACACTAGGATAATACCTAAGAATTTTTGATGGAGTTGATTCACTAATAAAAATTGAAAAAATTCGCTGGTAGATGTAGAGAATTGGAGCTTCAATGTGCTTTAATGGAGCATGTTTAAGAGAACCAGAGGAGAGAGAAAGGTCCAATTGCCCAATCTTACGGGAAGCATATATAAAAGATGTAAGCTATGTTACTGTATTGTTGATTGATGAGCGCAAATATCAACCGTTAGATTATGGCTATTAGATTTGGACGGTCCAGATTGCTGGTTTTCAGTTTTCAGATTAATATATGGTTTTCACAAGATCATATATATATATATATATATATATATATATATATATATGGGAACTCTTGAGGAGTTTGGTGTTCACTTGAGTTCCCTAAAATATCCTTTATGTTTTTATTCTTCCAAGATAACTAATGAGGGCAAAAAAAGTCATATAACTTTAAAAAAAAAAAAGCTCTAATGTAACTGCCATATTTCCCCCCTAAAAAACTACCACATTTTTTTTAGTGAAAGTAACTTCCTGATTTTTGAAAATAAAAGAAACATGTACAATATCACTGCGATGTTCGCGCACGCATCGCGTGCAAAAAATACTAGTATATATATATACGCACACTAGTAGTGAAGAGTTTGAACCAATATTTCTAGATGGGCGGGTAAGGTACTAATATATCTAAACATATAATTTAAATGTAAGAAATTGTCCTCTAAAAAAGGAAATATTGAATGAATTGATCGCAAACCATGAGATTTTACTATCTCTTTTCCCTCTCAGGAAGATATTAATAGTAGGGAAAATGGAATTTCCACAATAACTGCAAACCCTTTTGTTATCATTTCCGAATTAATTTTTTTTGTTCTTATGCCCAAAAATTTCATTTTGGTTCGAATCATTAGCAGGAAGAATCAAATGATTTTGTTGAGACATTCAAGTAATTAAACGCTTTACAATTAGTAAACTGTATTTCCTGTCACTCGAATTTTCCAACAAAATCGATTTATTTAAACCATAATCATATGCAAATGCATAAATATATTCCTGAAAAATAAGTGGATAGGAAAAGTTATGTTGCCAAGACCTATCTAGTTTTATATGTCCTTGAAATTCTTCCATTTTTAGTTTTTTTTGAGAAAAAATAAAAATAAATATAGCTAAACTTATGCATGGATGCCAGATCATAGGTTTACATATCTAGACATTATCATCATGGCCTCGTGAGCTAGGACAATAGTGTTGTTGAAGTGCTGAAAAACCCCGATTAATTAAAAAAAATCAATTGTAGAAGGAAATATCGGCGTCTCCTACTAAATTCTCCACTTCATCTCAGTGGGTCAAAAGCCACGTCATATATCCGAAAATGTCATATCTGATGCTTCATTTGGTATATTTGATAAAATTGACAGTTTGTTAGATCAATAGATTGTCTTTGAAATTTTTGTTATAAAAGTGGAGTACTCTTGTTCATCTTCGTGGAAGATGCAATAAGCACTTTTGTATTTGCCGTGATTGTATAAGAAGTTCTTATTAAGAACCATGAGCCATCCCTATCAATTTGACTAATTCGCTCTTCTTTTTTTTTTTTTTTTTTTGTTCTTTTCTGCAATGATTCGTTTCACGACTTTTCTGAATATTCATCGGCTAACTTATGCAGATTACTTTTGTCACTTCATTTTCAATTAAATATACTAGGTTTAAAGCCCGTGCTTTACACGGATTGTTGTTTATTTTATTTTATTGTAAATTTTTTGTTAATAATTATTGTTGATTTTGTGTTGATGTGAAATGAGATTTTTCAAAACTATTGTATTTACATACTTCCTCCCTTCTTTTTCTATTACAACAATTACCGCTTTAGGTAGTTTCATCTTTTGGAACCATTCTACTTTTGGTAAAAAAAAAACAACTACAGTTGACAATGTTACATTTACTTTATGTTAATGAAACCATCATTAATTACCCAAACTGCTTTATAAAGTTGCGTTTACTTTATTAAGGATTTATTTATCCTCTACTCTAGCTAATTAAAGAGGTACCTAAAACTCTAAT
Organism: Beta lomatogona; assembly: GCA_947646795.1. Classification (NCBI taxonomy): domain Eukaryota; kingdom Viridiplantae; phylum Streptophyta; class Magnoliopsida; order Caryophyllales; family Amaranthaceae; genus Beta; species Beta lomatogona. The sequence goes on along the minus strand of CANSNZ010000288.1, from coordinate 2,455,105 downwards.
ATATATGTGACTTTATCGCCATAGATTTTAGTTTTTGTTGTAAGAACAAAGTCTCCTTAACAAATTGGAAAATTTGAAACTAATATTCCCACCTTTGCCTCATCTTCTCAAAACAATCCCACCTTTTCGAAATCTGAAAACAATCCCACCTTTATACTCCATCTTCTCAAAATGAGCTTTTTACCGGTTTGTGAAATTGGTAACTTGTTTTAGAAGGTGACTTGCCACGTGTCACCTTCTGATCGTTTTTTTTCAAACTAGTTGTTGGCCGGCGCGCATCGCGCGCCGTCCCCCAAGATAGAAAAATCTTACTAATGAATCGATTGTCTAATTATCTTAATCATAGATTTTTTAGATTAACTCAAACAATTTGATGCAGCATAAGCTATTGTGAAGGACTTGAATTTTCAATTCTAATATTAATAAGTGACATTTTTCCCGAGTTAGCCAACTTTGTTAGCTATTGTCAAGGACGCTTTTGACACAATGTATACATATTAATACAATGTCAATGCTACATATGTGAATTGCGTCTTAAAGTCTGTTCTTTTAGACTGAAGTGAACTTAATTTGTCTGAACTGTGAGAGGAAACTAATTGAACTGAACTAAATTTGTCTGAACTGAAATGAACTGAACTGAATTTTCATTAATTTGGTCAAAAAGAACAGAGCCTTGATCCTCCAAAATATATGCATTAGACTACAAATCTTAGCGTAGATCATCCCTAATCATGTTGCAAGTGGTGCACTTTACATCAGGTGGCCTTGAAGATGCTTCAGCCAAAAGCCTTGACAAGATTAAACACATTATATTCTCAGCGGAAGCTGCACCTGTATCCATTGAGCTAGAAGCACTCTCAAAGGCATGAACATAATACAAATGTCAGTCATCCAATTTAAAAGGGTGGAAATGTCTCTCCAGCTTCGTAGTAAGGTGTGCGGGCCTAATCGATTTGAATTGTCTCCTTCTTAAAGCTGCAGTGACGACAATTAAACTAATTGTTAGATAACAAGGAAGAAACAAATTATAAATCAAATAGCATCAAGTAAATAATACCGCATCCTTGTACAAGCTCGTACATAATAGAAAAGATTACCCTCCAATATGTTTAGTGATGGCAGATAAGGTATCTAATTGTGCCAATCAGATATAGTTTGACATAAAGGAAATACCATACGATCCCTAAGTAACAGCTAGGTCTTTTCACTATAAAACTCGAAAAGTGATGCTCAAGTCTCAACCCTCATAAATACATGGAGTCCTTGCAGCGCAATCTTCATTTATCAATTTATAAATCTCTTAGAATTGTTTTCTCATATCATTCTTAATTACACTCTAAAATAGTCTCTTTAGGCTCTCCAAATCTTCCTCCCTCTTATCTCAATTTCTCATCTTCACCCCTGCATTCTCTTCCACTCTCTCTATGTATCACGCTTTAATTATATGGCTTTGAGATTTCAAAATTCTCGCCCTTCTTTTTCCCTTCTTTCCAACCAATATTTTAACTTCGCAAGTTATAAGAAATGATTTATTAATGTTTTTTTTTATCTCTTTCTTAAGTACACTTAAATATAGTCTAAGTTATGACCATATCTTACTCCCTCCTCTTTCTCTTATCTTTATGAAATTTTACAGGCATGTGCCTGAATTTTAAGGCAAATACACACAATCGAGGCCAGTTTAGTGCATCAACTTTGAAGAAAAACAATGAATGAGAACGATTTACTGTAGGCCAAAATAAAAAGTGTCGAAGTGTTTAGAATCCGATACAGCTACTTAAGAGAAAATGAAGAGAGTCCAAGTAACATAGCTATAAACTAATTCCAAAATTTGGTATACTTGTGTTTATAATTAATCAATTACCATGCTAGGATGATATTTATATGATTGATTCCACCAATCAACCAAAGCCCTGTCCATTAACCATGCTACTACCAGAAACTTGGAGACCGCATACTTCTTCTTTAAAGGCAAGCCACTGGCTTGGATCATGTTTTTCCCAGGCAGAAGGTGAAGGAGGTGCAACAATCTCTCCTAGTACCTGTATGTAATAAACCAAAAATTCAAAGGGAAACCATAAGATCTACGATATTTGCTTAATTCTAATTGAAGATACAACATGTATGAAATAACATAAACCTGAAATAACTACCTCTATGACTACACAGATGGTAACTTACATTTTTTGAGGCTTGACAACCTCAAACAATTGTAGTTCATTTAATATCCTCGCATATTCGTGTTGTGCCAATTCAAGCCCCTTTTTGAGCCATGATACCTGCATGGATTCTGTAATGTAGCCTAAGCATAGGATACAAAAGTTGACGAAACAAAATCATGACAGGTTTCCGCCCATAACGATCAGCCACGCTTCCCCACAACAAAACTGTCAACATTCTCCCAACCATAAATGCAGATCATTCAACATACAGAAATGCATCAAATTGCATTATAAACTCCAATTTTATTACTAATATTTCCATGCAATTCTGGTCCAAAATGTTCATGCAAGTCAATAACACTTACCCTCAACACCGGCATAGAAACTAACATCTTCTTCCCATTTTGCAATATTGAAGTCCCTCACCTACATAACACAATACAATCATCATATATGCATATATCCATCAGATTTCAGGTTTCGGATGATCTTTATTCTTAGCCTAGAAGTTGGCATGGTAGATAATGCCACTTGCTATAGAGACTGCTGAATGCAACCAGGTTTCCCGAGCTCATAGTTCAAACCCTAAAGAAGTCTCGGAGAAACGAAACACAAGAAAAATTGGAGTGGGTGGGGGAAAGAACAATTCATTGTACCTAAGAACTTGTATTTATTATATAGAGCAGCGCAGGAGGAGAAAACAAACATCTTGATTGAGCTTATGGCTGCATTTGCACAATAACGTGATTGTTCTCCAGCCAGCCTGCCACTGACCCCGTTTCTTGAATTAGCAATGGATAATGTTCAAGGGAACTAAGGGGACAACAAAAGCAACAATGGGTGATGAAATGCAGGGGGATCAGAGATGACCGTAGTGAAAACAATCTAGTGGAAAGACCAAGAATAGAGTTAAAATGCCTGCACATCGACATAACCAAGGTCAATATCCCATGAAGGCCGCTTCTTTTGGGGATTGCATACCTTGATTGCCTTGCCTGCATCACCTCCAGACCTTGAAACACCGGCATTTAAGTCAAACATCACCCCAAAAAAATGATTTCATTTTGCTAACAAAGTAGCAACTAAAGAAGCACAAATCTCTGCACTGGCATATTGCAAACAATGCATATAATAGGTGGACAGGTAACTATTTTCTTGTAACAAACATGACACTTGTGAATGCTTATACATGTACACAAAGGAAGGGAGGTGGGATTTGTAGAGTAAGTTAACATCATAGAGACAATTAAGTATACTAAAATCAATAAACTGTGCAATCACAATAGTAACATTAAAGAAAAGGAAACAACATTATACTTACAAACACCACCAATCAGTTGTTAATTAGAAAGACCAACCAAGTGGATAACTGAACAAGTAATTATAATAGAAGAGGAGATCAAAGCTACTTATAACTGAACAAGTAATTAGCAAATGGAAAGAATACATACACATAACAAGTATTTGTCAAATTGTAATACTTCTATATTGTGTATGCTAACGCTAACACAACTGGAAAACAAGGAGAAATTTTCCAAAGAGAGAAAACAAATGCATTGGGGAGAAGGAATTATTGAATTTTGGCAAAAATGGTCAAAATTCACCCAGAAAAGCTTCAATTCAAAACAGAATTATGGTATGACATGGTTTCCTAAACGAGCAATGGAATGAAAAAGTAACAAAGAACCTTCTGAGGATCGTAAAGAAACACACGTATTTACACATTTTGCTATGTAATATTATAATATTCGATGATATATTTTTCTATAATTCAATGGTAACTATTATATTATAAAGAAGTTAACAGCTCATATATGATTGATCTGCATTAGTACTTTTTATGGTTACTGTTTTTTCTATTTGACTTTAATAAATTGAAATTTTGGATATGATTCATTTATACTCTGACCAAGTAGACCTACTAATATTTTAAAACATTAGCCTTTTTCCGAACTCCAGCACAACCCGAAAAAAGGGAAATAAATAGGTAAAACCTCAAATGGAATGAAAGAGACAAAGAGAGAATAATTATAAGAGTAATAGGTGTCTTGTTTTGTTTGTTTCACAACATTCCACAGATTATCCTTGAAGCAGGGTCTAGTCAAATGCTCGATTCATCCATGTAAACAACCTTTAATAAAGAACAACATTAATAAGAATATATAAGTCATAAACTAATGATCAGTACAACCAATAGAAGCATGACTCATGAGAAAGGGATAGGGATACTAGCTGGATGCCTGGACCAGACTAACCTTAGGACTTAGGATCACCAATCAAGGAAACATCCACACTAAGCCTCCTTTTAATTCCACCACTATATTTCCCAAATAGTTTCCTAGACTCCATTATCTAACTACAATAAATATGCAAACCTTATGTTAGGCAGCAAGAAAGCTGCATAAGGTTAATTAATGAATATCCCACAGCCTAGTTACCACAACTCTAGAAAAAGGAAGGATGAAGGAATATAACAAATGCTATGTACTAAATAGCCTCTAAAAAATTTAATCTTATAACAAAAAAAAAATATTACCAGATGAATAGCTTTTCAAATTACATAGCATTTGTTACATGTAGTTTTTAGAGGCTATTTAGTTACATATATTTTTTTTAATGCTATGTCTTCAACTCACCAAGATTCTTTTCAATACATGTAATGAGACCATAGGAAAGCCACACTGTCTGTGACAATAGTTGTCCCCGAATGCTAATATAGATAATATAAAGAAAAACAGATTAATTTAGAATTTCTTTGATTGATCAAGGAATAAACAAAAAATAGCTATTGATATACATCCAAGCAAGAATACCTTACTTCCTCAAGGATTATAACAGAAATGAGAGCAATCAAAATATTACGATTGAACTCGCGGGCAGTAGAATCTACATCAACAGATCTAGGAAAGGAAAATATCATAAATCAACAAGTTCATGGCACAAGAACATGTCAAAAGCCAACAATCAAACAATCACCAGTCCACATCAGTATCAAAAATGATGCTCAAATCCTCTTCGTTATTAACAAATTGTATGAAAATATAAAACTAAGCAATCAATCAAAGACAAGCACACAATCAAATATGAAAATATGGCTCCCACCTCTTGAATTGTTGTGTGGCAAGTCTATAAAGAAACATGTTAGATCGTTTCTTTTCCCAAATCCCATTTAGTATATAAACAAATAGGAATTTTGTTGTATCCTTGTCTTCTTATAGTAGCAGAAGTGCATCCTATTTAAGCTGGTATATTTTATTTGAATTAAGTTATAAGTAGCTTAGAATGGAGTCTCTATTAATCTTAGTATTGAATAACATCACAATAACATGTCATATGATATAATAATAGTCCTAAATTACAACAATCACATCTTTTCCTAATCTTTTAGTAAATCAATAATTAAAATACAAATTCAGAAACTCAATCAACAAATAGTCAAAGTGCTGAAATCCAATTAAAATACTAATTAAGAGTAAAGATTCATCACTTGAAAGAGTACAATACTTACAACTATATTTGTATGCGATAAAATCCTCAAAAGCTTCACTTCCTCCTCCAACTCCCATTTCAACACAAACATACTTTATTAAATTAACAAATTGAATTCAGTAGTAGCATTTCATGAATGAAACTAATAAAAAAAACAGCAAATAAAAATTAATCAATCGCCTCTCAATTCGACAATTCCCATTTAAAACAGAAAGCTATATAAAACACACATATTTATAAGCAGAAAAAACATAAGAGAAACATAAAAACCTTGGCCAAGAGTGAACTTGAATGGAGTTCCTCTATCACGACTGGAATCAAACTTCGTTCCATCCAACAATGTTCCAATATAATGCACTGTAACTATCAAAAATTCAATCAATAAAAAGAACAAGCATTAGAATGAATAAAATCGAGATTTTCACCTTTTTTTTAAGATGAAATTCAAACTAATTCAAATGAAATTATTTGAAACCTTCAACTTCATCGGCAAAACTTTCAGAAATTTTGACCCCTGTGTCGGGTCTTAAGTAAAACGAAAAAGAAGAGAGAGAGAGAAAAAGAGAAGATTGAGAAAGTGAGAATGAAATGGGGAGAGTAGGAGCCGCTGGTTGGAAATGAAGGGGAATTATCTAGGTTAGGGAGGGGAGGAATGAGGAGGATGAAGAATGAAGATGAAGGGTTCAGAGGAAAACCGGGAGGAAAGAGAAACTTCAGGGCACGACGCATGAGGCAATTTCAGGGCAGAAGAGTAATTGGAAGTTGCAGGGGTAAAATAGTAAGTCCACTGTTACTAAGCTACAGTAGACAAACTTCTCACTTTTTAATGGGTATGGAATAAAGGAATTTATAAAAAAAAAAAAATTCTTTCCCCTTCCCTCTCCTGCCGGAGCCCCCCATCCCCTTGCCGTCGGACCCAACCGCCCTCCCCTGCCGGACCCAAGCTAGCCGCTCTCCCTTCGCTGGAGCCAACCCCACTCCCCTTGCCTCTTCCTTGATTCCCTCCCCTTCCCCCTTCAATTAAGATTTAATGGGGTGGGTCTCGGTGGAAGAGGGTAGGATTTCGGGGTGGCAATGAAGGTGGGGTGGGGTTCAGTTCAGATGGCCGTGGGTGGTGGTGGGTTGGGGGGGTTGGCCAGTTTTGTTTAGGCCGTGGGTGGTGAGGGTCGGGGTCAGTTTATTTCAAGGGTGGGGGTAGGGGTGCGGGTGAGGTGGTGCCAGTGGTGGTGATGGAGGGGCTGCCATGAAACAAGGTTGTGAGGTGGGAGGAGAGATTAAAGGAAAAAAAATATAAAAATCTAACATGTGAAACAGGTTGGAGGTAAAAAGACTCACTTTGAGAAGATGGGGTATAAATGTGGGATTGTTTCTAAATTTCAAAAAGGTGAGATTGTTTTGAGAAGATGAAGTAAATGTGGGATTATTAGTTTCAATTTTTCCTAACAAATTTTGTTGCAATACTATATTGTTTTGGTTTAGTTTAGTAAGATTGAGGTTTTGAAAGATAATATGTTTAATTCTGTAAATTGAACCTATAATCATATGTTATAATCACATATAATACACTATATTTAATATTTATAGCTATTATTATATTTATCTAAAAAAAGACTAAATAATGTCCTACAATTCATCTAATTTAATATATTTTCATGAGTTGTAAAACTATATTGTAAATAGATCCTATTTTGAAGCATATTTCAAGCACTCTCTAATGGTAAAAAAAAATATAATGCTTTGAATTAGGTAGCAAAAGTTAAATTCAATTTACATAATATAATAATTTAGGTTGTTTATTCAAAACACAACTCTAATTTCCCCCTATTCAAAACTCTTTTATGTATTTAAATATATGTAGAATTCTATTTTTTTCAAATATTTAAAATAAAAACTAATGACATGGCAATCCTAAGTGGCACTCTCTATTTCATAATTTGTAGCACTATATTGTTAATGGATCTTATTTCGAATCATATTTCGAGCACTATCTAATGGTACAAAAATTGTAATATTCTGAATTAGGTAGCAAAAGTTATACACAATTTCATAATAAAATAATTTAGGTTGTTCATTCAAAACGAAACTCTAATTTTTCTTATCCAAGACTCCTTATATGTATTTAAATCTATGTAGAACTCTATATTTAGAAAAAAAAATAAAAATAAAAATTAATGACATGACAATCCTACATGGCACTCTATATTCATAAGTTGTACAACTATATTGTAAATGGATCTTATTTCGAAGCATATATCAAATGCTCTCCAATGGTACAAAAATTATAATCTTCCGAATTATGTAGCAAAAGTTATTCACAATTTTCATAATATAATAATTTAGGTTGTTGATTCAAATCCAAACTCTAATTTTCGCTTATCCAAATATCCTTGGAAAAATTGACAATAGCGGTCCCAACTATGGCCGATCCGCCATAAAAGGTCCCAACTATGGACTATTCCATGCTGTATTAACTATCGCATGTATTTGACACACGGTCCTTTGTTGACTAGAAACCGGTTTTACCGGTTAAAAATTTTCTTAAAACATTTTTTTTTGCCTGTTTTTGCCTCTTCTTCCTCCTAATTCTCTCACCTCCCTTCTTCCTCCCCTGTCACCCCCCTCTCCCTCCCCTATCCTTCAAACCTCCTCCACGGTTAACAAACAACAAACCACACCCATCACCATATTCATCTCCACTTTTTTCCTTATCCATAATTCTCTCTCTTCCCTGCACCAAATTGTCAAAACCTAAAAAACCCATTTCAATTGTTAGATTTTACAACCAGAAAAATCATATCTTCAGGAAATTGGGTGAACCCAATGCATCGAAATTATGATTGCAGAGAAGTAATGCGATAGAATTCAAGAACAACGATGATTTAACTTCTGGGTATCTAATACTAGGGATTTTACGAGCCATTTTGATTATTTTTGGTGGGATTCTCGAAAATTGTTCCATTGCTTTGTGGGTACCCTCAGGTTCAACACCAACAAACTCAACATCCTCTTCAAACAATGAAGGAGCAGCCGAAGGTTTTTGGATTACATCACCATTAACAAGCAATCTGGTACTTGATCCATCAACAAGCAAACCTGATTCTTCTAACAACTAGATAAACTCTATATCCAAAATAATACTTTAGTAAGGTCAATGGAAAAAACAGAGAGAGTAGAGATGGTATGGAAACGATATAGAAGGATACTATGTAAGAATAGCGTAGCTCACGCGAATATCTTATTAATAGGAACAGTAAATTTGTAAAATTTGATAATGGTCAATTATAGGCGCCTACGAATCAATTTGGATAACAATTACAACTAATTTTTTTTTCTTCCTCTTTCTATTCTCTGTCTATGATGCTACTGATGTGGTTCTCGTGATTTTCTCTTTCCTCTTCCTCCTGGGCTATCTACAGTTGGGTTTGATTTTGATTTGTGTGAATTATGATGTTGAATTTTGGACATTTTAGTTACAATTTTAGTGATTGTTGGGGTTTTAATTGATTGTAGGTATTAAGATCTTAATTAAATTAGAGAGGAAATTAGAGAGGAAATTGAAGATTTCAGAAGAGGAATTTCAGAAAGAAGGAGAAGAAGAAAATGGAAGAACAAGAGAATAGGGGTTTTTATTGACGAAACACGTGCAACAACAGTAACAATCACGTGATGGGTTCTACCGGTGAGTAACCTGGAAGGACCACATGTGTCAAATACATGCAATAGTTGGGCCTGCTATGGAATAGTCCATAATTGGGACCTTTTATGGCGGACCGACCATAGTTGAGACCGTTCTTGTCAATTTTTCCAATATCCTTATATGTATTTAAATAATCTAGAACTCTACTTTTGTAAAAAATATAAATAATAATTGATGATGTGACAATCCTACGTGGCGCGCTCTATGAGCTCGAAATCTTGAGGAGCTCCCTATGCTCCCGAAAAGTTCCTCCTTTATTTATATATATTGATTGATTAGGTGAGGTTCTCCGTTGTTGACCCAAAGATAGAGGTGATCGAGGGTCAGAGCCAAAATTTTGCCTATAAGATGCTGGGCCAGGCTCAATTTTCAAACTCAATATTGTGCCTCAAATCCAATAAAATCAGTTTGGGTTAATTTTATGTTTTTCAGCCTACGCTTTGTTCTCTTCACCATATTTCGTATTATTTATTCTTGTTCGAATCAGATCAAACTTGACAATTTTAGATCAAACCAGGCCATACCCTCTTAATTCAATTTAGAGTATATGTAGTTTTTGTATTGGTAATTTTGAAATTTACATGTTGAAATGAAACAACAAGATCGTATATGAATATGTTTATCCTTACGAATCGGCGTAAATATGGTCAAAGTTTAATCAGACATCAAAACCAGATCAGAGTTGATCAAAAAGAAAAATTCATACCTAATCACATTAATTTAGGTGAAAAGAACATAGGCTAAGCTAAATTTAAGCTAAAAAGTATATTTCATGCATAGAAATCACCATCAAAACTAAAATATTTTACCGAAAAGTTCAAGCTGGAAAATTGTACACAAACCGAGGTTGAGCTAAACGTAATAATCTTTACTCAGAGATATTCTCCATAACTATCATCCAAAACTACAACTATTAACCTGAAAACATAAGTAATTTTTAAAAACTATAATTATGAATACAAAACCATAACTAAAAAGTACATTTCATGCATAAACATCACCATAAAAACTAAAATATTTTACCGAAAAGTTCAAGCTGGAAAATTGTACACAAACCGGGGTTGAGCTAGACGTGATAATCTTTACTCAGAGATATTCTCCATAACTATCATCCAAAAACTACAACTATTAAACTGAAAACATAAGTAATTTTTAAAACTATAATTATGAATACAAAACCATAACTATTCATTCAAATATTATAATTATTAACGCAACAATCATTACCATACCTATTTTATATCATTAGTATACCAAAATATCATAACTAAAAGCTAAAATACAATAACTATTAAGCTAATATTCTAACTAAAAAAAACCATAACCATTAACCAAAGACCATAACTGACCTAAATATTATACTCCCTCCGCCCCCCAAATATGGCACTTGTTTCATTTTCCATTGTCAAAATTATACAACCTTCTCATGTTTGGGAGAGTTGTTTCGAGTCAAAAGGCAAATGAAGAGAAAAGTAGGCTAATTTTTTCCCCTAACACTTCAGCTGAGTTGAGAGCCTTGTTCCAAGACATCTTGAATATCCAAGCTTTTGAAAATTTAGGGTCTTAACTTGGGTTCATCTTGTCTCATAAACGTCCCAACCAAAACAATGTTCAATTTGTGGTTAACAAATTTAGAATGAAGCTCGCCATTCGAAAAAACAAAGTTTCTTTCTAGAACCGAGCGCAAATTAGATGGTATACACGGGTCTACCTTCCTCATGGTGCGCACGGTACAAAACGGCACAGTTTTGTTATATGTTGAGGGACCTAATTCAATTTCTCTCATGTGCACGACAAACGAGAGAATATCAAGTTTATTCCAATGAACATTGTAGTATAATGAACACACAATATTGTTGATTGAACAATTGCAATTTCGGACTGAATATTTACGACTTTTTCAAATTTCAAAATGTTTAAAGTAAAAAAACGAAAGAACATCAAGTTTATTCCACTGAACATTGTAGTATAATGAACACACGTTATTGCGGATTGAACAATTGCAATTACAAAATGTACCATTTATGAAAATTTCAAATTTCAAAATGTTTTAAAATAAAAAAAACAAATAGTTGATTCCAATGAAAAATGTAGTGTAATGAACACATTATTCTTTTGTTGAATAAACAATTGCAATTTCGGAATGAACATTTTTGGAATCATTCCAAAATTCAATATGTTATAGAATTTTTCAAAACTCAAAATTGCCTCTGATTTCCAAAATTCAAAATCCAGAACATTTACGAATTTTTCAAATTTCAAAATATGTTTCAAATTGACTATTGTTCATTTGATTCATTTTTCAGTTCATTCATCCTAATACTTATTCATATTGTAGTTTGTTCATTCAAGTTATTTAAAATGTTCTTTCAAATTACTTATATGTTCATTGTGATGAATATATATGTTATCGCTATTATTCTTTGTAATGAACAAATATGTTCCTGCAATGAACAACATACTATCTATAATGAGCATCCCAATTGAATAGTTATATAAATATCCAAAATATAGTAATTACAAAAGATGGTAAATTCAAATGTAATATGTACCCAAAGGCAGAAATGTAACCAAAATTATAAAGTATGTCCCATGTGAACATCAGAGCTTTACAAAAGAACATCTATTGCTAACTAAAAACTATTGAGTTCATTAAGAAGCACTGGTAGAATAATATCAAATTGCGGCGGTCACTAAGTGGGGTGTTGCTGAGGATTTAGCCGCGTTGCAAATAAAGGCGCAACAATAAGTAATTCTATTGTTGCGGTTTTAACCGTAGTAATACCTCAACCTGTTGGTGCGATTTCTTCCCAAAATTGCAGTAATTTTAATATTAAAAGTATAGGTCTATTTTTGCGGTTTCTTCCCAAAACCGCAACAATAGATGCAGAGCAGGTAATTTTTTTTTTCATTTCTCAAAGCGTAAATCTTTTTGTAGTTATAGTACAATTATAATATAAACATAGATACAACAATTCACTGCATGTTACAAACACCAATTACAAAAAATACATAAAACTAAGAAAAACAAACAAAAAAGAGAAACTAAATATAAGAAAAACAAACTAAAGACAAAAAGGAAAAAACTAAGAACAAATTTGAAAAAAACTAAGAAACTAAAACTTAAGAAACAAAAAGGCTGCAAAATGTGAAACAGAAAAAATAAGAGGTCGCAGGAGATAAAACTCATCGAGACAATTCGTTCGCCGCTTGTGGTTTTCAGTTGGAGAAACGGCGGCGAGCAAGTAGACGTGCGAGAAGACGGACCACGACCAACAACCAACGCTGAGATCTGGAGACGACGGGCTTTGCGCGATTGAGCGACGAGCATCTTGTGGTCGAACGACGAGCGACAGACTTCGAAGTGGTCAAACGACGAGCGACAAGCGTCAGGCTTCTTGCTGTCAAGGGACAAGTGCCGAGCTTCCTGTGGTTGAGAGAAGAAACGGTACTAAAAAATGAATGATGAGAGAGGAAGGAGTGAGAGGGAGAATAAGTGAGAGCGAGACAGAGTGAGAGAGGAAGAATGAGTGAGAGAGAGAGAGAGATCGAGTGAAGACAAACGAGAGAAGGAGGGAGAAGTGAGAGAGGGAGAATATGAGTGAAGTAAAACGGCGCCTAACAAATTCAAGAAACTATCAAACCCTAGCGCGCGTTTTTATAAATAAAATAAACATATTGTTGCGGTTTTCTGTAATATTTTTTTACAATATATTGCCGCGGTTTTTTCTGATAACTGCAACAATAGGTCTTTTGTACGCTATTCTTTTTCTTATCACGCGGTCTATTGCTGCGTATGTATGGGTAAAAATGCAGCAATTAGATAGCAGCAATAAGGTAATATTCTACCAGTGAAGATATTCTTGCTTCTAAACTTCCTCCCTTTTCCGATTGATTTGATTTGTGAGATCTCGACACCGTAACGTATCCTTAGTTGTCTGATTTCGTCGAACTGAATTGATATAAGAAAGAAAAGAGCAGTAAATAAAACAAAATTTTTTAAGTTTATAATACAATGAACATAATCTTTCAAACACACAATGAACATATTTTAATAATAAAATGAATATGTCCTAGACACATAATGCATATATGACAAAATATAATGAGCATCTGACTAAAATGATTTTATTGAGCATATGTTAAGAATACAATGAACATTGACCCAAAAATGTGCACTTTATACTTATAAATACTACAATAAACATCATATAATCATACAAATTAAAGAACATTCGAACAAATACCACACATTTGTAGACAAATATATGATAATTAATTCATGGAAAGACTGATTATAATAATCCAACCTTTGGGTCGTTCGCTCAAAATAATCCCACCTTTTGATTATTTTTAATAATCCAATCTTTTAGCACTATATATCCGCTCATTTGAACATAATCTTTTGATTTAATTCAGTGAACACATGCTAATAGGACAATGATCATATGCCAAAATTTATGTTATTAATACAACTAGTGTGTGCCAAACACATAATGAACATATGACCAAATGTACCAAACATTTGAACAACACACAATAAACATATGGCTATACGTAATGAATATATGACCAATGTGAATTCAATGAACATATTATAATAATTTAACGAACATATATAAACAGTATAATGAATATTACCTGTTTTTTGCTGCACTCTTTTCCTGATGTCGAACTCATTCCTCCCTTTCGTTCACTGAGACATCAATTGTAAGATTGTTTTCAGTTTTTCACAAACCACCATCAACATCATAAATCAATTTTGAATGTTCACTAGAAAAGAGGGAAAAATAAGAAATGAAGGTTCAAAATGTAAAAAAAAATGTTCCCTTTTCTTATCAAATGCATAGATCTATTACCTTAGTTTGATGAGAGATGTTAGATAGAAATAAGAGAGATGTTGGAGGATTTGGGAAGAAGAGAGAAAGTCTCTGAAAATTTGTGTGGGAAAATAAAAGTAATGAATTTAGAAAATAGGTTTTATGTTTTTTCGGTGTTCATGGGAGATTCAAAGATGTTCATTCCGTGCGCAGTTGGCTTAATGAAGCTGTGTTTTATGCTTTGTTGAACCGCGTTTTGACCCGTGCGCACCATTCTCATGGTAGACACGGGTCTACCATCTACCAAGTGAGAGCCGGGAGATTAATTCTCATCTCATCCACCCTCAATACCATCACTTCTTATTATCTCCAATGCCAAGCCTTCCCTAAGACTACCTTAAACGAGCTTCACACCATATGTAATAACTTCATTTGGGGTGAGAAGGATTCAAAGGGGAAGCTTCACTTTGTGGAAAACATCATCCTAATGGCCAAAATATATGGGTTGAAAGTTGCGTCATGGTAAAGATAGCCTGGCTAAAGCTTGTATAAGGTCCAAGTATGTTAGGATAAATGGAGTCACCATCTCCAAAAATGGCTCTAAAATATGGAGGAGTATTGGGATTGGGTGGGATTTTCTCTCTAGAAACAGAATTTGGCTCATTGGGGAAGGCTCCCAAATCTCCTTTTGGGATGATGATTGGTTGGGTATTGGGAGCATCTGCAGTCATATTTATGGTCCCCTTACCTGTCTTGAAACAAATCTTTCTATAAAACACCTTTAGCATGAGCACCTTTGTTAGTATTAACCACTTCAATTAGTATTGCAGGAATCTTTCTAGATAACAGAGGTGGATGGGGTAATGGGCCATCAAAAATTGACTTTTGCAAGGGATAGTACTCATGCTGAAATTTCAATCTATTCAAATTGGGCCTCCAGCTTGCGCTTGATTCACAGGCTACTCATATCACTATATATTCCGACTGTCAAGACTCAAGATGCAATTCAAACAATAAGGGAAACTCAAAAAGCTCATGATTTGTTGACTGTTTCATTGCAAAAATGCAGGGAATTTCAGCAGTGTTACCAGAAAGTGAAGCTAGAGTACACCAAGCGCACCAACAATGAGATGGCAGACCTTTTAGCGATGAAGGGAAGGAAGAATAAAAAAGAGATAAATGTAGTAAGATATTTTCCCCAGCCTCACTGCTATATTAAAAACTCTTCCATTGCGGATGTAAGGCTTAACGCCACGGTTGAACTCTTTGATTGAATTATTATTATTACTAGTAACTAGTTATTAGGCCCAGGCGATGCCCCGAGTTGTTAATATTTTCATGTCAAAAGAGAGCATCTAATGTTGCATAGTTCATTGGTTAGAATTTTACTATATCACTGTAATGAACTGGCATCCTTAAGGCAGAATATAGAATTAGATTAAGAAGTAAAATGGACTTGAATGATAATTTTCTGGAAAACAGTAAAATAGAGATAATGTTTACAAGCTTTCGAGAGGCTTGCTCTCTCCCAAAAGAACTCTTAAAAGTTCTCCCAAAATACTACTCAATATTCAACATGTTTCTTTCCTCTCTAATCTGCCTTATTTATAGAGTTTCTACTAACAAACTATCTTCTTCTCCAAGCTACTAATATTATAAAGCTATTTCCTAAAATGCCCCTCTCTAGGTTGATTCATTACATATTAAAGGAACTGTGCCGCGTGGCGTGTAGTCTTGCTTTAGAACGCCTTTTAATATATTTGTATAGATTGTCGGCTTATATATATTATGAATTGACAATTGATATTTAGTCGCTTTGCTATTAATCAATGGCTAAATTTTCATTTATTAATTTTTTAAAATTGTCAAGTCTATAAACTAACAATTTTTTCTAATTTCATTCATTTCCTGCCCATGGTTGATGGGAGGATTGAGGCCTACCTGCCCTATCTCTGACCCATTACCAGCAGCCGTACTTGAGGAAAATGTGTAGAGTTCGGGAAAAAATAATGAATTAGGTGATAACAGTTAGGTAGACGTTAATTACAACAATGGTATAACAATCAATTCACTGGAGGTAGCAAAATCAATAATTTGAAAACATTAAATATTGTTAAATCCACGAAAAGTTATTAAGATAGTTATTTCAATGAAGCAGTGCATAGAAAAATAGTCAAAACCAAAAAAAACCTATGAAATACTAGCACGTACATTAAGTGAAGGACGTTTCATATTAAACAAACTCTCGTTGGTCCAATATAAACATAGTTCTCGACACTCGCAACAGAAAATTAACTGAAAATATTGAAAGAGTTTGTGAAATCATATCAATTGCTAAAAAAAAATCCCAGATATTCTTGTCTCGGCACGCAAATATATAGCGTGGAGAATTTTTTGTCAGATATATAAGACTAATTAAAATACCAATTTTATTGGAAAAGACCTAATATTTTTTAAATGGAAAAGACCTATCGTATTACTTCCATTTGTTACTTCAAACCATCTCAACATTTTCCGGCCAAAAGGTATATTTTCCGGCCAAAAAGTAAAATTTTCAGCCTGGATTTTTTTCCCTCCGTTTCTCATTAAATGGAACCAAAGAAGTTCGTTGTCATTAAACTTTGGTGAGAAAGGGAGAGAGAAAAGTCATGGCCGGAAAATGTTGAGATGGTGTGAATTAACAAACGGAAGTAACATAATAGGTTATTAGGTCTTTTCCAACCTAATAGCTATTTTAATAGATCTTATCTGACAAGAAGTTCACGGTATGAAGCAAACTGCCAACTTGCGATCAGCTAGGTGAACTCTGCCTCTGAGCTGAGTAGGTCTCCATATCCGTCAACGAACAGGTTGAGAAACCTTGTTTGCCATCTTCTTTATCCACTTGTTCATAGTCAGAATTTGACTGTTTGGTGCAACTTGAATCAAACACATTCTCTCAAGCTGATTTAGAACAGTGTGACCCTGATCATTCACAAACTTAGTTGGTCTGTCTATACCAATTAGCTTGCGATTCTTCCACTCTTTAATAATATTTAGTTTAGAAATCTGATCATCCTTGGCAAACATATTTGCAGCGACGAGAAAGCAACGTTGGACAGTGTTATCTTTCAAACAATCATACCCAAATCTGAGCTGCTCCAGTATCTTATCCTCCTCATCATGGATGCTGCCGATGGTCCCCGTCAGCTCATTTAGCCGGTTTTTCCATTCCGGAAGGTCTTTAATATTAACCATGGACCGCGCTATGATGATGATAGCCAGTGGCATTCTTGCACATTCGTTTGCCACTTTTACTGCTTCTTGTTGGATCCTTCGCTCTTCACGATTCGAGAGTTGATGTTCATTAATTTCCCTGCTTCTAACTTCATACAAGAACAGCTCCTCAGCTTCTTTCTTCTCTAGTAAGTCCATCTTCAGGGTGAGGTCGCACTGCATCCTGTTACACACATCTTTGGACAATGTACTAAACACAAGGATGCATTTCACATCACTATTTTCTGGAGTCATCAGAGAAGGTATGCCTAGAAGTTCATAAGCTGGAAACTCATGTGTCACATTATCCAAGAAGAAAACTGATGGCTTGTCGGAGCCAATTTCCTGGAGTCTTGCCATTAACTTTCCTGCACTTCTGGCCTCATCGTGAGCAACACCGTTTTCTAAATCAACCCACATCCCATCTGCCACACACTTCTGCAAGGCTTTGTTGTACTTTGTAGGATCATTCTCAAATTTAGGTGCCGTAGCCCAAAAAACAGCCTTGAAACCCTCATCATCAAAGACTTTGTTGTAGAGGTGCTTCATGAGATTAGTCTTTCCAGCTCCAGCATGACCATATATACCGATGCTTTTCACATTGCCTTCTTTCATGTCTCTGAATGCCCTATCCTGTAGCCCACGAACAGTCTCACAGATGTACTGATTCTCTTCCAAAGGTAACTTCTCGCCACGCGTTTTAACCTCATCGTATGTCAGGCCTTCCTCTAGCAACTGGTTGGCCTTGTTTACAAGCTCCTGTCCTTCCTTGTGGTGTCTCTCAATGCTGGGCACCCACTTCATACGCTTCACTTTCCACTGCCCTTCCTGGCTTCCGTCTAACACCTTTTGTGCTGACACTATGTACCCTTCTGCTTGCTTGAAGTAAGCATTCAACACATTCTTGCGCTTCTTCCCAGGTTTTCGCTCCTCAGTTCTTGCTATATTATCCATGTACTCCATTTTCCCTTTCACTTCCTTCTGTACATTATTGAGCTCAGCGCGCTTCATGTCAACCTCCACTAAACGTCTACAAGATTCATATACCATTGGCACTAACCCCAATATGGCCCCGGCCATCTTTTCTTTATCTATTGAAGCTTCTTGATATATGCTATTCACTTGGAGGTATTCATAGTAAGCCTACACAATGGCCAATCATACAACTTGCATCCTTGCAGAATTGACTATAAAATAAGAGGAAACTGGATTACATCACACCGCAATTTTACTCCAAATATATTAAGCAGAGAGTACAAAAGGGAAAAAGAAATTTGGTCTAGAATTCTTAAAAACTGATTCTCACCTTTTAAGTGATCTAACAAGGGATTGCTAAGAAAATGTGTTAAAAGTATAACTCACATGTGAGTTGGAAGTAGTTGTCCCACATTGAAGAAATAAAGAGAGGATCATTAACACATTGATTGAAGGGTTACCTATCACCAATTGGTTTTAGAATGGTACTCTGCCAACATTATATGTAGTCAAACTGTCATCTAGCGTGGGTTTGTGTTATCCCCAATGAAGTATTACGCACTAAAATATAGCATTATGTTGAAAGATTATCAACTTTTTTGTGGAGCTAATATAATTAAAATTTTATTACTAAACCAATGAAATTGAACAGTTAGTTAACCATTTGCTGAAAGACTTAGTAATAATAGTGAACTGTCGATTTCAGTTGTTCAGTTTTTTGAAACCGTTCAACCTTAATAGTTTAATGGCTCTGTTTGGCAATATTATTTGAAAATAAACTAAAACTGATAAGTTAACTGAAACCGGTAAGATAAAGGTGAAACTGATAAGGTGTTGAAACTGATAAGGTAGGTGATTAGCTTGCCTGTTTGACAAAATTAATTGCTTAAGTTGATAAATTATTTTGGCAAAATTAGTTGTTATCAAAATTTTAAGAAGATTTTCCAAAATTTCAGTCACTTCGATTTTGAAAAGGTAAAAATTTTAACTTATTATTTAAGTCATTTTAACCACCTAAAATTTTATTTTAGGTATTTCACAAGCGCTACTAATCATTTGAGCACCTAAAATATGTTAGCACCTTATCATTTATGGTAACTGAAATACTTCCCCAAACATAGCCAATTTATTAACTTATTGAACATATCAGTTAGTCAATTAATGCTTATGGTTAACAAGAGAATATTTTATTTTGCACAGCTTCTTTTTTTTTAATTGGTTGAAATATGTACGCTTTGATTTTCACACTAGTTATATACTAATTTCGACCGAAAAGTTTTGGCTCATATATAATATAAAATTTAATTGTTAACAATTTTGCAACTAATAAAAGAATGGAGGTTGTATTATCATGATGGGCTTAGGGCCATTCTCCCAACTTATTTTCGATTCGATTCGATTCGGTTCAATTCGGTTCCTTAAATGATAATAATTACTGTTAATTAGTTATAATTTAATTCAGTTCAGTTCAGTTTAATTCAGTTCAATTCAGTTCAGTTCAGTTCAGTTCAGTTCAGTTCAGTTCAGTTGTTTTATGCCGAATAGAGCAGACCATAAAACTTCAATTTATTCCTAGACTGGTTACTTGTCTCCCCCAGGGGTGGACCTATGAAAGGTTCTGGGTGACACGGTCGCCTGAAAAAATTAATTTTCTGTTTTTTTCTTTTCGTTAATTAAACATGCAATACATACCAGATAAAAGATTTTTCCCCCGTGTACAATTCATAGAATGGAATGTGCTCCAATGGGTAGACTGTAGAGGGGCAGGAGTTCAATTCTTGTGGTAGTCAAATTAAGATTTTGGCTATAGTTTTTTTTTTCTTTATTCTTTTTCCTTTTCTTTTTATAAACAATGATGCTTTCTGGTTCATGTACAATTAAAGAGGGTTCGGTTTCTTTTTTTGTCAAACAATAATGTTTTTTGGTTCATTTGAAGCTTATTTTTTCCCTTTCTATTTACTATCCATTGTATTAGTTTTTTTACAGACTAACAATATATATTATTCTATCCAATTTTGAGTCTTTAACCATCGATTTTTCTATCACACACTTATAACGATTGCTCCATTCATTTTTAAATACATGCAACAATTCAATTATATGCACTTTCTATATATCAAGTCAGACCAAGCCAAGTTTATGTCATTATATAAGATGTTAAGCTTATTAATCTATCTATATACTCTCTAGTAATTTGTAATTGTTAACTTCTTATACTTTGTAGTAATTGATAAGTAATTAACTTCTTATACTTTGTAGTGATTGATAAGTCATTAAGAAAATAATGGTCAAACTTTTGTGTTTAGGAGTATAAAAGTCGTATAGTAAAAAAAAGATGCATGGAGTTCAAATATGCAATAATTAAATAATTTTTAGCCAAAATTGTCAACAACTACCTAATATATATCACTTTTCATAAACAACTACCTAATATAAACTTTTTCTTATACAACTACCTAAGTTAACAATTCCGTCAACGTAACACTACCAAAGACGTTAATTTATGAAATTTCCGTCACATGGGCCCACCTTTTCTAATTTCCCCCCAATTTAACTGCATTTCTCTCCTAAAAACTATCTAAGGCATTATAAAACCCTCGAAAATCTTACATTGTCAATACTTAGGCCGAAATATTCACTGAAGGTTTTTAATTCTTCAGGTAAGTTCCCCTTCCTTCACCTTTTGATATTAGGGTTTTATAGAATAGTGTTTTTGGTAAAAAGTTATTGTCATTGGTGATATAATTGGGGAATTCTTCAGATTTTATTTGAAATTAGGGTTTTATATTAATTGGGGGATTTGTTATTATGATAAATTGGGGGGTAAGTTTAATGGCCCCATGTGAGGAGAGTAGAAATGTAGTTAAATTGGGGGGAAATTAGAAAAGGTGGGCCCATGTGACGGAAATTTCATAAATTAACGTCTTTGGTAGTGTTACGTTGACGGAATTGTTAACTTAGGTAGTTGTATAAGAAAAAGATTATATTAGGTAGTTGTTTATGAAAAGTGATATATATTAGGTAGTTGTTGACAATTTTGGCTAATTTTTAATAGTTGTCATGAACGACATAAGTTTTAGATTTGTCATTCCTACAACTCAACTTCTCATTGTCAATACATGTGACGAAATTATTGTTCAACATATTTATTATATTCTTTACTTTCTTTGATTATTTAGTTAGGACTCCCCAAATTTATAATTTTGGATCCGCCCTGGTCTCCACCTACATGTTCCATGTTGATTGTTGAGGATAATAGTGCACATATTCATGAGGGGAAAGAGGGGTACATAGAAAATTACAACCCTACGCTACTATTTTCAGCCTTTCACGTTATGTTCAGATCAAATCGTCAAGTTGGATCAACTTTTCCTTACACAACCGAGAGGTAATTGGGATTATTGCGCCTCAAGTGTCGAGACTCACAAGTCACAACCCTTGTAGCTAGTTCTTTTGATTACTCCCTCCGTTTTTTTAATTGCTACATTTTCCTTAAATAGTTATTTCTTTTTAATTGCTACATTGTTTAATCTTTACTTATTTGGGGTACTTGGCCCACCAAAAAGTAATACTATTATACCTGTTTTTCTTTTTCTTTTTTTCCACCAAAAAGGACTCTTTTTTCACTTTTTCCCATTATTTTACATTCAATGGATCAAAAAGTACCCTTTAAAAAGTTTGAAAGTGATATTACTTAAACTCTTGTGCAATACACAATGTAGCAATTAAAATAACGGAGGGAGTATTTAAATTATACTTTTTTAATATCTTTGTACTAAAGTGGTGAATTTTGCGGATTAGTCTTACCCAGATCCGTGTTCATGGTCATGTAAAGCAACGGCAACGGGTCAAAACGAGTCGAATTATACAAACTCCATACCCAATCTACCTCTAGTAGGATTATTTTCAAATCGGATTGGATTTAGACTCAAATATTATTTATTAAAGTTATATCGGATTATTTTATCTCTGATTGAGTCGGATTCATACTATTATATCACTTAAGATCACAAAATTAGGGATTGAGAATATAATTATACTATTTTTTACTCCCTCCGTTTTTTTATTGCTACACTTTATTTTGTGGGAAACCAAGGAAATTGTGCAAAAAACAAGGAAGAAGTACAAAAAAAGAATGTTCTATTTTGGGAAATGTAAAATAAGCATTAAAATAATGTAGCGGAGATAAAAATAGGGTAGGTGGGAAGGTTTTAAGTGGATTATTAAAATGAATGGTGCGGTATATAGGGTAGAAGAATGTAAAAAGTTGATGTGATAGTTTACCATATAAGGAAAATGTGAAAGTGTAACAATTACAAGAAAAACAACCAAAAATAGAAAGCGTAACCATTTTAAAAAACGGAGGGAGTACTTGTTATTTAATAATTCAAACAAAAAATGGCAGTTGTAGTGTAGATTAAGTATATAAGTTGGTAAGGTGGCAATGTTAATTGGGTTCATGTCGGATTATATATATATATATATATATATATATATATATATATATATATATATATATATATATATATATATATATATATATAAAGGGTTGGGTTCTAATGAGAACCCCATTATAGTGGGAACTGTGAGAACCAATTAAAATGAGCAAAAAAATCATAAAATGAGCAAAATAAAGTAAACAATGAACAACAGCATAAAATGAGTAGGAAACATTAGATGAGCAAAAGCATAAAATGAGTACAAAACATTAGATGAACAACAACGTAAATGAGCATAAATAAGTTAAATGAGCGTAAACACAAATTTTAGCAAACCAAAAACGTACAATGACAAAAAACGTTACGAAATGAACATAAAAATGTTGAATGACCAAAAACATAATATAAGCAAAACAAAAAATAAGCAAAAAAAAGTTGTGAAATGAGCAAAATCTTTTGTGAAATGAAGGAAAAATGAGAGGTTCTCACCATAAAGGTGGTTCTCATATGAACTTAAACTAACCAAAAACGTACAATGACAAAAAACGTTACGAAATGAACATATATATGTATGAATGATCTAAACACTTGTTGGTATACGTAGTTTAAATTGTAGCGTGGTTATCAACTGTTATTATTAAAAAATTATATGTGATAAAAGTTGGTGGGACACTACTTTGTATTGGAATAGATAGAAAGTTGAGGAACTTTTTATTGATGAAGGTATAGTGTAGGCCAAAGGAGTTTAAAACAAATACTCCATCCGTCCCTAAATAGAGTTCCCATTTTTCCATTTATAAATAAATTTTCCATTTCCTTATTTGGTATGGATCTACCAGTTAAAATATTATTTAGCTTTTGTTTTTTTATTATAATACTCATTTTCCCATAAATAAGATGACTTTACACTACAAGAAAATGCTAAAACAACGACTGCTTACCAGCGACGGTTTAAAAAACGGTCGGTAATTGTAAAATAGCTACGGCTCCAAGCCGTCGGTGAATACCGACCGCTTTTTAAGAAATTAACGACGGTTTAGCAGTCGTTGATATACTACGACGGTTTAAAGCCGTCGTTGATTTCTTTAAAAGCAGACTATTATTTTTGTAAGTAAAGCGACGGTCTTTAGCGGTCGGTGATGTATTTAAGTAAAGCCCCTTTCACTCCTCTTTTTCCAATTTCCCGTCGCTCCTCTTCCACTTTCTTTCTCCTCACTCCCACCAAAACCCCGCCTTCATTTCTCTCTCCTCCGTGTTGCAATCGTGTTTCACCCCAATCTCCGTTCATCGGCGACTTTCTCTCTCCTCCGTGTGTCAATCGTGTTTCATCGGCGCATTAGAGTCTTTGCCGCCGGTTATTCGCCGACCTCCAACCAACGAACGGCGATACCCTCATTTTCTCTCCACCTGCTGGACCGTGTCTTTGCTGCCGGTTAGCACTGCGTCATTTTATTTTTTTATTTTTTTTTGTTAATGAAACCAAACCCTAAACGTCATTCGGCTTTATTAATGTAGGTGGCCAAACACCCGACTGCCGTCCTCCTGTGCCGGAGCCCTGCCGCCTCTAGGTACATTCCTTACTTTTCTCTCTCTTCATATATGTTTTTGGATCTGCCTTTTATTCATTTCTTGATTTGAGTTTCATTTCTCCAACTAATTTTGTGCTAAATGGGTAATTACTCGTTATTCTATTGTGTTAATTTTCTGGTGATTGATGATTTCTAAGATGATGGTGAATTTAATGGTTTTTGATTGCGAGTGATGCTTACTTGTTGCTATATCTGGCTAATGATGTGCTTAGCTTTACTTTCGAAAGTCACCGCTTTCGGTCTTTTCACTTGCTACATTTCGTTTACGCACAAAATTTTAGTAGATTCATGTGAGGGGTGTTTGGGTGAGTATTTAGTGAAGGTGTTCTTCTTGTTGGTGCTATTTGTTTTGTACCGTCTATGAGTGAGAAGGCGAATACGGTTTGTTTGAATGTTGTTTGTAGAATGTTAGAGGAACAATATAAGTTGATTGGTTCCGTTGGTGGATTCGTTCCTGATGTACTTGCAGGAATTGGGTATGCTTTATGTTCTTAAGGAGAGTTTCATTTTGTTAGGTTGTTAGAGTTTTTGCTAGGAAATTGGGTTAATATAGAGGTTGGTTATGATGTTTCTCATGGACTGATGATTCCGCGGAGGTCGAGGTGGCTTAGGTGGAAGCCAAGGTCGTGGGACTTTGATTCCGAGGGAGCTTTTTCAGTCACCAGAAGTAGAAGGAAGCCAGAACCCTATAGCAGAGACACAGGGAGATGATTCACAGGCACGTGACATTGGTAGCCACGTACTGGAGACTCCGAACACTCATACGGAGGAAGGTGAAGGTTCGAACCGTGCACCAAGAAAGGTTTTAAGCCCTACTGGATTATGGTAAGTTCGTAAGCTACTATATGCTTCATGATATTTGTATGCAATGGTATTCACAATTCACGTGTTTGTTTGGTTTTCAATTCAGGTTTGATGATAACAAGGTTAGTGGGTCCATCACTGACATTTTCCAGGGCCATTTTCGACAACCTTGGTTCAATTACGGTGAGGTCGACAATGGCAACAAAGACGCATTGGTGGAACATTTTCACAAGTATGTATGAATCGAATTATGAAAAATTTCATTGATTATATTACTTTATTAATATCTTTGTTTAATGTTTGACTAAAGGGTATTTACGAATGGGCTCCTAAGTTAGAAGGCCTAGTGAGGAAGGATTACAAGAAAAGCTTCATCTCGTCTGAGAGACTTGCGATACTGGGTGGTTAAGAAAGCCAAAGAAAGGCCATTATGGTTGGGGGAGACGATCTACGAAGACATGAAGAAGAGAAGTGAAGAGCCAACATTTCGGGAAAAATCTGAAAAGGCGAAGAAGAACAGAAGAGGTGGCTCCCTGTCTAATCCAATTGAGCCGTCACACTTTCAGGGTTCTATTTCGGCGGCACAAAGATGCTAGGAAGATGGTAAATATGTTTCATATCTACTACTTAGTGTAATTTACATGACATTTTCGGTATGAGTAAAAAATAAAGCCTTTGTTCAACAATGTCTACAGGCAAAGAGAAGAGGAGGAGTACTCCCTACTGCTCCCGAGTTGTTCTTGAAGACTCATTTTAAGACTGTTCCTAGAAAAGGAGAAATTCCAGCAAACAAGAAAGCAAAGCAAATCTCGGTACATACTTCTAAACATATATTTATAGGCAAATATGATTGAAAAGTTTGATGCAAGTTTAAGTTAGAATCAAATATAGGCCATTTTAGTTGAAAATGAATAAATACGATTAGTTTGATGCTAGTTTAAGTTATAAACACCTCAAACATCATATATATAGTTAGTTTAATGTGATTATAAGTTGTTTTGATTGAAAATACACAAAATAAGAAAGTTAGAAACAAATATAGGCTAATATAGGCCATTTTAGGCCATTTCACTTGAAAATGAATGAATATGAGTAGTTTGATGCTAGTCTAAGTTATAAACACCTCAAACATCATATATATAGTTAGTTTAATGTGATTATAAGTTGTTTTGATTGAAAATACACAAAATAGGAAAGTTAGAACCAAATATATGCTAATATAGGCCATTTTAGGCCATTTCACTTGAAAATGAATGAATACGAGTAGTTTGATGCTAGTCTAAGTTATAAACACCTCAAAAATAATATATATAGTTAGTTTAATGTATTTATAAGTTGTTTTGATTGAAAATACACAAAATATGAAAGTTAGAACCAAATATAGGCTAATATAGGCCATTTTAGGCCATTTTACTTGAATATGAATGAATACGAGTAGTTTGATGCTAGTTTAAGTTATAAATACCTCAAACATCATATATATAGTTAGTTTAATGTGATTATAAGTTGTTTTGATTGAAAGTACACAAAATAGGAAAGTTAGAACCAAATATAGGCTAATATAGGCCATTTTAGGCCATTTCACATGAAAATGAATGAATACGAGTAGTTTGATGCTAGTTTAAGTTGTAAACACCTCAAACATTATATATATATAGTTAGTTTAATGTGATTATAAGTTGTTTGGATTGAAAATACACAAAATAGGAAAGTTAGAACCAAATATAGGCTAATATAGGCCATTTTAGGCCATTTCACTTGAAAATGAATGAATACGAGTAGTTTGATGCTAGTTTAAGTTATAAACACCTCAAACATCATATATATAGTTAGTTTAATGTATTTATAAGTTGTTTTGATTGAAAATACACAAAATAGGTAAGTTAGAACCAAATATAGGCTAATATAGGCCATTTTAGGCCATTTCACTTGAATATGAATGAATACGAGTAGTTTGATGCTAGTTTAACTTATAAACACCTCAAACATCATATATATAGTTAGTTTAATGTGATTATAAGTTGTTTTGATTGAAAATACACAAATTAGGAAAGTTAGAACCAAATATAGGCTAATATAGGCCATTTTAGGCCATTTCACTTGAAAATGAATAAATACGAGTAGTTTGATGCTAGTTTAAGTTATAAACACCTCAAACATCATATATATAGTTAGTTTAATGTATTTATAAGTTGTTTTGATTGAAAATACACAAAATAGGAAAGTTAGAACCAAATATAGGCTAATATAGGCCATTTCACTTGAAAATGAATGAATACGAGTACTTTGATGCTAGTTTAAGTTATAAACACCTCAAACATCATATATATAGTTAGTTTAATGTGATTATAAGTTGTTTTGATTGAAAATACACAAAATAAGAAAGTTAGAAACAAATATAGGCTAATATAGGCCATTTTAGGCCATTTCACTTGAAAATGAATGAATATGAGTAGTTTGATGCTAGTTTAAGTTATAAACACCTCAAACATCATATATATAGTTAGTTTAATGTGATTATAAGTTTTTTTGATTGAAAATACACAAAATAGGAAAGTTAGAACCAAATATAGGCTAATATAGGCCATTTTAGGCCATTTCACTTGAAAATGAATGAATACGAGTAGTTTGATGCTAGTTTAAGTTATAAACACCTCAAACATAATATATATAGTTAGTTTAATGTATTTATAAGTTGTTTTGATTGAAAATACACAAAATATGAAAGTTAGAACCAAATATAGGCTAATATAGGCCATTTTAGGCCATTTCACTTGAATATGAATGAATACGAGTAGTTTGATGCTAGTTTAAGTTATAAACACCTCAAACATCATATATATATAGTTAGTTTAATGTGATTATAAGTTGTTTTGATTGAAAATACACAAAATAGGAAAGTTAGAACCAAATATAGGCTAATATAGGCCATTTTAGGCCATTTCACTTGAATATGAATGAATACGAGTAGTTTGATGCTAGTTTAAGTTATAAACACCTCAAACATCATATATATAGTTAGTTTAATGTGATTATAAGTTGTTTTGATTGAAAATACACAAAATAGGAAAGTTAGAACCAAATATACGCCATTTTGGCACTTTATATTATTTGAATATGAGTATATTTAACCATATGCAGGAGACATACAATAAGAAGCTGGATCATGGTACCACTCAGGGGTCACAACCGAACCCTGATCTGTTGTGTTGGGAGACAATTGGGGGGAGGAATAGAGGAAAAGTTCAGGGGTTGGGTCAGGGAGATCATTTGTACTACAACTCTTCATCAGGGCGAGGAGATGGCGGCTCTTCACAAACATATGAGCCGTCCATTTTTTCTCAGATTGAGGCGTAAGTGGAGGCAAAGGTCGCTGCACTGATGGGAGAGGTGGAGGCAATGGTCGCAGCACGGGTGGAAGAGTCACGTCGGGCCCTCGTAGAGGAAATGATGTGGAACATGTCTAGTTTCGGCCACATGTTCTCAGGTTGCAACCCAGGCCCCCCCTCCACAACGCAGACCAGAAGATGACCCAGGGTTTGGTGGTGGCGGTAGTGCTACAGAGCCACCCTTGACAGTGTAGTTTTTTTGGTTTTGGCAACTAGGTAACTAACTTATAGTTGGATATAGTTAGTCTAACTATTTTCTTGTAGTGTAAATATTTATCGGCATCTCGCTTCGTTTCTAGATGTGGTCGGGTTATTTTTTTTTCAACCCGACTTCTACTTTATTTCCCGACACCGGGATCTATTTTGCGTACATATATTTAATCTAGTTAGTTTGTCTAACTATAGATATTTAGTGTCTATATTTATCGGCATCTAGCTTATTAGTTTCTAGTTTTGTCGATATATATTTTTTGTAAACACCGACATCTACTTTATTTCCCGACATCGGGATCTATTTTGTGTACATAAATGTAATCTATTTCATGTAATTATACAAGTATCTATGTAAATTGTAATATATATCAAAATTGCATATTTTTGTAATTGAAAAAATTGAATGCGATGGAGAAACAGCTTTAGCGTGGTATATTTAGGTGCAGCTGTGCAGGTACAGGTTTAATTATTATTAAGAACAATAGAATTTTAAATAATATTATTTTGAAACAACAACGACGGTTAAACATTAAATCAACGACGGCTAGGCAGTCGCTGTAAGGTTCTTTATGCACCCATGGACACGAAATCAACGACCGCTGTAATATCTTAGCGACGGTTATAAACAGACGTTGATTAAACGAAATCAACGACGGTTTAAAACAGACGGTGAATCACCGACGGATTAAAACGGTCGATGTCCCAACGACTGTTGTAAACCGTCGCTGACTCACCGTCTGCTTTAAACAGTCGTTGACTGGGGATCAACGTCGGCTTTGATAAACCGTCGCTGATAGTCATGAAACCGTCGTTGAAAATATCACTGACGGCTTGACGGTCGTTGATTCTAGTATCAGCGACCATCTTTTTACCGACTGCCTGTCTACGACGGTTGGCCGTCGTTGATTATTTAGCGACGGCTTTTTAGGCTATCAACGACGGCTTGTAGCCGTCGTTGATTACCACTTTTCTTGTAGTGTTATAAAGTGTCCCACATCATCTCTCCTTAATAAACAATTCATGAATAGTGTACCAACTTTAATTTTTATTTCTGATTTAATACAACTACGGTCTCACACTCTCACTTATGATTTCTCCTTAATACTTGTGCCCAAAAGAAATGAAAACTCTATCTAGTTATTGCTTGGGTCTAATGGTGTGTGTGTGTGTGTGTATATATATATATATATATATATTTTGGGCTCCTTTTCGGGAACCCGTGGTAAGATGAATTTAATCTGGGCTGCCCTCGCATAGGGTCACTCACCCAGAGGCCCAACAAGTCCCAAACCCCCCTCCCCCCAACAATATTAAAATTTTGCTTCCACTAAGATTTGAACCTTGGTCTCCCATTTGGGGAGATAGGAAACCATACTATTGGATCTAGAGGCCCAACAAGCCCCAAACCCCTCCCCCAACAATATTGAAATTTTACTTCCACTAAGATTTGAACCTTGGTCTCCCACGTGGGAGATAGGAAGCCATACCATTGGACCCAAGGGTCCTTGGTGTGTGTGTGTGTGTGTGTGTGTATATATATATATATATATATATATATATATATATATATAGGGGTATGATCCACTGAAAACTAACCTTAAGCTGAAAACTGAAAACCGACCTTTTTGCTTATTTTGCAGATTTTTGCTCATTTTATGTTTTTTGCTCATTTTATGTTTTTGCTCATTTTAAAAAACTTTTGCTCATTTTAACAAACTTTCGCTCATTTTACGAAGTTTTTGCTCATTTTACGAAGTTTTTGCTCATTTTGTGTTTTTTTGCTCATTTTATGATTTTGCTCATTTTAAAAAACTTTTGCTCATTTTACAAATTTTTGCTCATTTTAGGTTTTTTGCTCATTTTATACTTTTGCTCATTTTAAGAACTTTTTTCTCATTTTATCGTTTTGCTCATTTTAAGAAACTTTTTGCTCATTTTATGTTGCAGTTTTCAGTTTTCAGCATAAAGAGTGGTTTTCACGTGATCCTATTCCTATATATATGTATGTATGTATATATATATATATATATATATATATATATATATATATATATATATATATATATATATGAAACAATTATATTTTTTTTTTGGCATTTAACAACCTTAATTGATATTTTTTTTTTTGTGAGATCAAATCTCAAGGCTTTTTTCCGGCGTTGATTCTCGTTTCCAGGCGTTGATAAAGGTGTTTTCTATGCCTTGACCAATCCTTGTGATCGAAAATTAACGTCGAAAAATAGCTTTGAGGTATGATCTCGCAAAATAAATTTTGGTTAAGGTTGTAAAATGCCAAAAAAAAAGTTTTAAAGGTTGTTTGTCGCAAAAAGTGTTTATAAAAAGTTGTTCTTGCAAATTTTCCATTATTATCAATTTATTTTAATATTTACATATAAAAATATCAGCTCAGCCCCATCGGCGGCCGTTGAGGTTGTCCATTCAACTGTTCAAGATATGGCCTGAACACGGTTAAAGACACTACGTATAGCTAAGTTAAAGATCTTGACAACAAAGACTCATAAAGACAGTATAGTTAAAGATCTAGATGAAACAATGAAGAAAACGCATACATACTATATATAACTTTTTTATTTTTGACGGGATTACTAACTAATCATTGTGAAGTAGTTACATCAAATAAATCAACAAAAATAGAAACTCACCAAATAAATTTCAAAGTTTCAGTTACCAACATCGTGGGATATTGGGATGTGTGCTTGCTTCCATAACCGGTATCCGTAATTTCAGCCTGACATGAAACGATTACCCAACACAGAAAAAAGGGAGTTAGTACTTAGTAGTACAACTTTCAGTTCAGTGCTGTTGAACTTGATTAATACTACTATATAAGTGATAAATTATTGTCTAATTATTATGTAATTTCTTGGTTCAAGCGACATATCATTGAAAGTATGATGAACATACCTAGCAAATTCATACAGGATGAAGACTTGGGTCATCTGTAAATAAAGAGTATGGTTTATAGATCTGCATTGGAGGAAGGAGCACCAAAACTTCATAGGAGTATTAGAGATTAGAGAAGACGACTTTGTCAAGTCTTTCTTTTCTTTATTTTTTTAATTTAGTAGTACGCCTAGTAGTTTAGTAGTAGTAGTAAGTTTTAATTTTATTTGGATTTTTTTGTCCCAAATTTCTTTTAACTTTTAACTTTTTGCGAGAAATCACCTAGAAATTGTTGTCCCTATCTTACTTTTACCATTTTATTGTTGACAGCTACCTTATGTTGATTTTCGGCGTTGATTTTTTTCGGTTCAAAATTGTGGAAGAAAACAAAATTACCCTTGTGGAAATTGCTTGAGATTCAAGGAGACTGAGAGAGTGATTGTTTCAATTTTAGTTTAAGTATTAGAAGAGGAATTTAATGGTGGATTGGTGGTACAAAGTGTCGACATAGATATGAGAGAGAGAAAGCGCACAGGGAAATGGGAAACATAGGGTGGAGAAAATGAAAAAAAATGGGTTTAAAGAGATCAAGTGCTATTATGTGACATTAAAAAAAACTGGAAAAAAAAGTGAACACCAGAAACCGGCTTAAGGTACTTGTCAACAACAAAATTGTAAAAGTAAGGTAATTTGGGACAACAAAGTTTTTATAAGATAGTTTCTCGCAAAAACATAAAAGTTAAAGATAATTGGGACAAAAAAAAAACCATTTTATTTTTCCTTATATTAATCTATACCTACTTTAAGGTGAGGCAACCTGAAAATAATCATATTACCCGAGTTGAAAAGTATATTTCCTTAATTTTTGTTATACTTGCAACATTAGTAAATGGTACATAAACAATGAGAAAGAATCAAGGTTGGCTTAGTTGGTTGGAGCCTTGGAGGCCCTCCTTCCGGAGCCTATAACTAGGGCTGTGAAAAACTGACCCAACCCGTTTACCGAACCCAAACCTAACTTGAAATAAGCGATTTTGGGTTGAGAATTTTGACCCATTTAAGTAAATGGGTTGACACGACTTACCCATTTAATTAAATGGGTTAGGTTAAGGTTGACATTTTCAACTTGAAATTAACCTGCTTTGACCTGTTTAACTCGTTAAAATATAAATTTACTAAAAAGTTGTGTTAAAGTTGGTGAAAATTTTAAAAATACTTATTGTAGACACAAATACTGAAAATAAAATCTAATCATGCATTCTTTTATGTGAATTCATTGTTTAAAAACCAATAAATTTTAATAAAAATTTAATAATAATAAATATGTAATTGGATTAAACGGGTTATATGGGTAACCCGTTTAATAAGCAGGTCGGGTCAAGGTTGAGTTTTTCAACCAGCTTAGTAAACGGTTTAGATCTGGGTTGGGACATGTTCAAACCGTTTATTATTAACCCGAACCCGAACGCGATCCGACCTCATCTTTTAATTATCCATACCTATTACAATTTACAAGGGCTCGATTCTTGCCCTTTACAAAGTGAGATCCCCAAATTCCCTTTTCACTTGCAAGAAAGGATTTTCATCTTACCTTAAAAAAAAGGAACATGAACCAAGAAGAATGAGAGAAAATGAAACATGAGCCATGTGCTTAAATAATAGAATCTAGCTTTATTTGTATAAAACTCTATAAAAAATAGAAATGTTGCAAGTATTAAGCAATGCAGATTGTATTACCTCGAGATAAGTATATTATCTTTTTGAGAATTTGAGATGAGATGAGGGGAAAAAAAGAGTAATCCATAGTATTATTTAGACTTGTTTATTATGATGAATTAATCGATCCTAGTTCTTTTAATTAATTTTCAAAACTAGATAGTAAAAGGGAAAACAATTTTTATCTTTTATTTTCAGTTTTCAAAATGAACATGATTAGAGTACGTAAGTTCGTTTAACTTTGAACTATTCTACCAAAAGGCAGAAAATGGCAATGATAACCAAATAACTATTAGTTAATTTGCAAAATTAGGCAAAACAGACCTTTTATATAACTTTTTTTGCGAGAAGAAACCTTTTATAATCCTTTTGGCAATTTATGACCTTAAAAAAATTGGGAGATACAACTTTAGCCTATTTACGGCATTGACCAACATAAAGTACCGCATGTGAGAAGCACGTGCCTCATGTTTTAACGTATTCCACCATTATTTCCTCACATAACCCTCTTAAATCAGTTCTCTCATGAGGAATTTAAGTGAGTCAACACTGAAAATCGATGGGTCAACTCCTACAAATAAGTTGAGGTTTTAAGTTGAAAAAAAAATGTTTCTTCTTCAAAAAGTGGTATATATAAAATGTTTGTTTTAACAAATTTTGCTAATGATTTTCTTGTAACATTTTTTTAAAAATTGTGCATATGGGTTTTAAAGTTATAAATAGTTCGTAGATACAGTACCTACATTATTACCTTCTATTGCTACTACAAGTATGCATGATCCCTACTTAATTTCAATATATGTAGTAATGATCATCAATATAATACTGTCAAGTTTAGGAGTTAAAAATGTTGGATTTCATCCAAGTTGAAACGCGAAGAATTCTGGCGAGGGCTTGCCGCGACTCGCGGTGGGTGCCGCTACTCGCGGTGGTCGTCGTGTCTCGCGGTGCTCGTCTGTGTCTCGCGATAGATCGCCGCAAGCCTACTGCGACTCGCGGTGTCCGAGATATCCAAAATATTTTATTTTCTTCTTATTTCCGGTTTTGTTTCGGAGTTGTTTTATAACCCTTATATAAATACCTTCTCGGCCGTTTTCCTTCCTTAATGTGGTTTTCATTAACCTAAACACATGGCCAACCTCTTTCTTCGACTTTTGAGCAGTTCTTGAGAAACTCCAATCCTTGATCCGGGTGCACGAAGTCGGGGATCGTTGTGTGAACCTTGGGGAACGAACGTCATTAGGAATCCGCACCGGACATGGCGAAATTCGTTTCTAAGGCAGTGGCTTCCATACCACAGCGCAACGTTGTTCTTGTGCAATTCAATTAAGTTCAGTTGATTGTTATCTGCAGATAACTTTCTTCTCTATATTGTGTATCAATATAGTTTATATTTGTTCTTCATGAATACATTAATTAAACTTATATTTCCAACAATTTAGAAACGAATTTATTCAGATTGTTGTATTCATGTTGATGTACAATTCATTCTAACCTAATTTCAATTATCTACCTTGGAAAGAATGCCTTGAGTATTGATTATTTGTTAAGGTATGGTTAGATAAATTATAAGTCTTGTGAATTGACTTATTAATGGAGATTTGAAGGACAAATTTATTATCTATTGTTTCCTTGAATTGGGTGAAAAAGTTTGTTAGATCTCGTTCTTTAGTTTATGTGAAATTGCTGACGAGATTGCGAGCCGACCGTGTGTTTTATCGAATCGCATCAAGTTGTGCTGGAAGAAAAATCAGCCGGTTAACTTACTATTTGTGCGCTATATTTCAACTTGCCGGCAAGGTGGATTCATGCCATTATAATATTGAGTTGAATTTCTCATTAGCCTTCTGGAGACAAATTCATGATTTTGGTGGAGTCAATGCACCGTTCAAGGATGCAATAAGTTGATTAATTTATAAAGTTGAATCTTGGGTTTGATTGGTCATTAATTTTCGCAAGATTGCAATGACTATTATCTCGTGGTTTCAAGTGCTATTGTGTAATCTCATCTTTTGCAATCTATCTCAAGAATATGGGGCATCTTTGTATCGTCTTTGCAAACGAAGAGTTAAGGTAGCTGATGTTATGTGGGTTGCTAGCAAGGAGCATCCTTGACATGCTACAGGAAATTAATTTTTAGGTGTCAAGCGTGTGATCAGACGTGCTCGATAAAAGAGAAGTTTCCTCCTTATTTTAAATTCATACTCTAACTTATTTACATGAATTATTTTATGTGCCCCTCTGCTATATATAATATTCATCTTTGGTGACATGTTAGTTCATGTGGGGGCTGAGTTAGAGGTTGAGACGTTCAAGCAAACAAAAAAGGGAGTTGGAGGAGTGGCAACTATGTGGAACTCATAGCACCTTCAACAGGCTTGGCAAAAGGGAGGTTTTTTCTCTTATCGTTAATATTCCAAGCATAGCTTATTTACATAATTTATTTTATGTCTCCATTGCTTGGTATTTAATTTATACTTCTGTCCTCAAACTGTTAGTTTCTTTTGAGAAATGAGTTTGTACTTGCGACTAATAAGTATATGAGTTTGGCTTGCTTGAGTAGACATGATAAGAAAGCAAACTTAATGATTGACTTTTTGAGTTATGAGTTGTATGCTTCTGCTTATGATATATGTTGTATACATTTGAATATTTGATTATGGAGTTGTTTGTAGTACTCTTGAGGAGTATTTCTGTTGACCATGTTTAGTCGTGAAGACTATTAGATTGGTTGAATGACCTTTTGGATTTATTGGTTGCAACTCTAGTGCTAAGTCTTGTCTTGGAGTAACCCTATAGTTGTGTCTATTAGGGTTATTGAATTATTTGAGTTAATTCTTGAGAACTTAGCTTCATTGGTAAACTTGGAGTATTGATTGGTGAATGCTTTCATGATTAATGTGTTGATTGATTTGAGGCTAACATTCCTTTTGTTGAGGGTCTTGGTGAGACCGCTTGAGACTCCATGTTTGAAAAAACAGAGGTTTAAAGGTTAATTGTGGCTCTGTGTCATGTGAGTAAAATCTTTGAATAAGCTTGAAAGAACATGAGGGTTTTTAAGAGGATTATGGGTATTCTTCATACCATCTTGGGTATCATCTCTCATGTGGGAGTTATCGTCATTTTCAGCAAGTTATGGCTTGTGTAAGATAAGCTGATGAGCTGTTAATTATTCTCCCTGTGTGATGATGGTAAAGGTAATAACCTGGAATGTTCTCATTGTGGGGGGTTTCGTAGCTATTGTTGGATTTCTATCCTTCCTTTACACAGTTGATGTTAGAATTTAGTTCTATGTGGCTGTTGTTGTGCTGAATTTGATGATGTGTTTATTTCTTCTTGAATGAGCTTTGTTGGATGAATCTCATGATATCATTGATGATTTATTAGTCATTGGTATGATTGGTCAGTAGTCGTGATTATGTGTTTGCTGCCTAATTATGTGTTGATGTGTAGTTCAGCAAAGGAGTAGCAAAAGGGTCATTCTCTAAGTTAGCAAAGTCCAGTCTTGCTTGTAACCTCCGTGGTTAGAAAGTTGACATTGTTGATCAACTATGTGAAGTTTAGGGGTTATTATCTGGAGGTGATGATCAATCCACAAGGGGATTTTATGACTTCTGATTGGGACTAGTGCTTAGAGAAAAGCAAGCTAAGCTTGAACATGACTCATTAGTGACCTGTCATACTCGCTGTGTATGTCTTTGCCGGACCTAGTTGATACTTTAGGTGTGTTGGCCTTCAATAGACTTTGAAGTTGTAAGCTGGTAAAACTATGGGCAAGGTACATGATTCTGAGGTTCATTAACGTTTTGATATTGACCTATGTAGTTATCTTACCTGTTGCTAAGTTTGCCTAGTCTAGTGGCTGCGTTTGCATTGGGATCTTGTTATTTCATTGCTTATCAATTTGATTCGTAAAGTGCATACTTGAATGGCATCTTAGAGAAGGAAGAGTCATTAGATCTTTCGGGATTTGGAGCTGACCTATAAGGTTTCCTTGGTGAGAAGACTTGAATAGTTTGTAGGTGGTTTATGGTTCACTATCTTATGTATTTGGTGTTCACACTCTTGATGTCTTTATGAAAATGAAGGTTTCGACTCTTAAGTCAAGATGGAAGTTGGAGAATTCATATGGTTCTTGGATGAAAAGACAAAGATTGGTAAAGGTACCTCTCATCTCAATCTTGTTCAGGCAACATGGTTTGAAACAGGTTCAACTAGAAGGTTGAATTGTTAGCATGAACTATTATGTTCTGTATGCATATATGTTTATGAACTAATTTTAGAAAGTGATTTTCTAAATGATTATGTTTATATGATTACAAGTGTATACGTTGGCATATTGTTCTTGACTGGTTGCTTTGTTGAGGAGATGCAAAGTAAAATGTGTTGCAGAGTCAACCATAAGAATAAGTTCATTGAGTTGAACTGATTAAGTCAAGAAACCGACTTATGAGGAAATCCTTGGCAAGTTGTCTGTTGTGGGGGTAATGAAATACTCACTTATTTACATTGTGATATTTCAGGTGCTTATGTACATTGTCATGTGAAGGCAATGGATGCACATATGGACAAGAGCATGCACAGATTAGTGTTGTGTTCACTTAGAGGACTTGATGGATGCTTCGAGGTCCCGTGTTGGGACTTGCCATGCTCACATGGGGTCACATAACCATAACCAGTTTGGTGGCTCAACTAGTTCAAACTTAATGGATGTGTGAGGATCCATTACCAGACTTAGTGGTTTGAATAGTGAGCTTGATGATATAGTGATAGGACAATCCATTACCTTTGTGGTGGCTTTCTTTGTTTGAGCTTAATGGATTGATGAATCTATAACCTTTGGTTGGTTCAACTGGCAATTGAACTTGGTAGATTCATAGATATCAAGTTGGACAATGATTGTCCTTAATATGTCTATAGTTCTAAGACAGGACTTATAGACACACCTGGCATACAATGTGTTGTTGTATGTGGCATACAATGAGATACTGTATGTGAGGTTGAGCTTGACCGCTCTTAATGTTTCCATATCCCAGCAGGCTTGGGTGGTCCTTGGAATGGACTTGATGGTTTCACCGTTGTGA
Source organism: Beta lomatogona (assembly GCA_947646795.1). NCBI lineage: Eukaryota > Viridiplantae > Streptophyta > Magnoliopsida > Caryophyllales > Amaranthaceae > Beta > Beta lomatogona. The sequence goes on along the minus strand of CANSNZ010000288.1, from coordinate 2,416,569 downwards.
TGCCTTGTGCATGATCTCACATGGTCGGTATCATAGTCCTGTAAAAGGGATGGTATACTTTGTTCAAATCTAATGGATTGTGATAGTCTATAGCCTTTATGGTGGTTTGACAAGTGGAGCTGATGGTACTCGGCGGCAACCGGCAGGGGTTGTGTTAGAGTCCATGGCCTCTATGGCTGATTCATTTAATTGAACTTAATGGACTTGATGTTTCTATGGACTTCGTGGCTGATTCAAATTTATTTGAACGTAATAGAACATCAGATTTGAGTGTGAAGGGATGGCCTCCTTCTGTTGAATGTCGTACTTGTAGGCATTCTGGAGCGCTCACTGGAATCCCAAGGTGATGTCCGTGATTGTTGAACTGTGTGTATGTTCACAATCATTTGAAAGACATGTGACTTGTCTTAAAAGGAATATGAATTGTATGGTCAACAGTGTTGTATGTTGTTCAAGAGGCAATTCATGGATAACGCGGAGTTTCTCAAGCTCTGATGGAAAGATATGTGTTATCGAGTCCCTTCTCTCTCCTGTAAGTTCAATCCAGTGGACACTTGTAGGTGAGGGGACACCCTATCTCACTAACATGTTAGTTCAATCCGTAGACACTAACTTGTAAGTATCAAACCTTCCTTTTACGTACTGCTCATTTCTTGTTTCTCATGTATTTGCGTTTGTGGGGGATTGTTGGATTTCTTCCAAGTTCAAACGCGAAGAATTCTGGCGAGGATTTGCCGCGAGTCGCGGTGGCCGCCGTGACTCGCGGTGCTCGTCTGTGTCTCGTGGTGCTAGTCTGTGTCTTGCGGTAGATCGCCGCAAGCCTACCGTGACTCGCGGTGTCCGAGATATCCAAAATATTTTATTTTCTTCTTGTTCCGGTTTTGTTTCGGAGTTGTTTTATAACCCTTATATAAATACCTTCTCGGCCGTTTTCCTCCCTTAATGTGGTTTTCATTAACCTAAACACATGGCCAACCTCTTTCTTCGAGTTTTGAGCAGTTCTTGAGAAACTCCAATCCTTGATCCGGGTCCACGGAGTCGGAGATTGTTGTGTGAACCTTTGGGGACGAACGTCATCACGAATCCGCACCAGAGATGGCGAAATTCGTTTCTAAGGCAGTGGCCTCCATACCACGGCGCAACGTTGTTCTTGTGCATTTCAATTAAGTTCAGTTGATTGTTATCTGCAGATAAGTTTCTTCTCTATATTGTGTATCAATATAGTTTATATTTGTTCTTCATGAATACATTAATTTAACTTATATTTCCAACAAAGAAAAGAGAGAAGATTACAGAATTATAAGATTAGAAACATTCAATTCTATCATTGCCAATTATTTTTGCTATTTCAATGGGAACAATACAAGGGGTTGAATTGTATTAAAGGGAAAAACGAGTAATTGTCGCAGAATTTAAACAATAACTAGGTTTTAGTCCCGGACGATACTCAGGTTATTAACATTTTCATGTTAAATAATATCATCTAATGTTGCATAACTTATTGGTTAGAACTTTAGTATATTAACTTGAGGTCACATGGTCGAATCTTATATGGAATGAAACAACTAAAGAGAGAATGCCACATGGCGCGTAGACTTGCTTAAGAACGCTTTTTTATATATTAGTATAGAGATGAGAGAAACAATGTAAAGACACAAGAGATGTTGCAAGGAAAAACTTCCTAGGTCAAATTAGAAGAAAAAACTCGATCCTAAGGGATTTTGAATTCAACTCTTTCACTAGCAATAGGCCCACCCTAAGTACAACATACTACCTCCTTTTTTTAATTGTTACACTTTAAATTTCATTTTGACTATCGTTTGTGATTTATACGTGAATAAAAACATAGTCCATGAGATCTTGTTAGATTCGTCTTAACATGTATTTTAATAATATATCCTTTTTATAATTTTTATAAATACAAAACTAAAGATATATATCCTCATAGTTTTGCATTGACATGCGTGAAAAGTGTCAGTGTAACAATTAAAAAAACGAATTAGTACCTTCTCCGATCCCTTTCCACACGGAACACGAATCCCAACAATAGTTCCCAAAGTTGTTGCTTCTCTCTTAACTTCACTAAAACTCCTTTGATCTCTTGCTTCACTCAAAGCTTACTCAATTACAAGATTTCACTCAAAATCTTAACCTATAAACAATTTCAGAATATCGAATAAAACACTAAGGGAACAACAAGCAACTTAGGAACATTGATGCTTATTAGGAACTGCTATGACAACACTGACAATAGAAAACGTACAACTCTAAAAACTTCTTAGTCACTAATATATCTAAATGATGATCAGAACTGTCTATTAATAGATACAAGTAACTCAAGGAGTTAAGAATGATTTATCTCTAAAAAAACAAACCACTATAATTATTCTTTAGATATAAGGAACATTTATTAAAAGATAAAATCTGATTTTATTTAAACTTAATGACAAAACCGAGTTTAACGAACTAGAAGATAAGATCTAGAAAGACCAACGTTAGAAAATATTAATTCTCCAAGAGCAAATGTAAATAACTTAAATAAAACTACTCAAAAGACAAACTTAAGATTTGTTTTCATTTTATCAACAAAGTCGGAATATTTTTAAATTAAAAACTCTAACTACGCTTAACTAAGGGCTCGTTCATTATCGTTTTTTGTTTTCACTTTTTTGTTTTTTTGAAAACTAAAAACAAAAAACAGGAAACCTGAAAAAGTGGTTTTCACTTTTTAGTTGTCAGTTTTCAAAATCAGCATGTTTCTAATAAATTTGACTATTTTTTTATCCATTATAGGACATATATCATATGACTTTTAAATACAAAAAACCAAAAAACTGAAAACCACAGTAATACCGAACGAGCCCTAAACAAATCTATAAATCAGTTTTTATTTACGGAGATATTCCTTTATCAATCGTGCCAAATAACAATTCCTATTTGGCTGTTGTTTCCAAAGCTTATAAATTGCGATGTTCCTAAACTTAAGAAACAACCACTTATTCCAGATTGTTGCGAGTTCCTTACAGAAGTTCCTAGGAGCATCCTGATGATCTTGGGAACTTAATTCACTTCAATAGCCTTATTAAGTATTTAAGAATCCAACTACTCTTGGTTTCTTCAAAGCTCGTGATTAACCTGTTACACTAAAAACAACACTTGCAAAATATTAGATCATATTAGTTTGTCTTTGGTATATGTCATCTTCAAAACACGGGGTCAACAATATTGAAGTGCAATCTCACATGCACTCATAAATTGGTCCAAATTCTCCGTTTCGTTCATGGGTGTTTTAGATTAATTATTATATTGTTTTACATCTAATTGGAAGATTCATGCCACTTCCAAGTTTTAGATTAACTATAGTTGTATAATACTTCCTCTGGTATTTCATTGATCTCTACTTTGTTTTCGTTTTTTTTTTCTTAATTCTTTTTACCTAATCCTGTTTTATTCATAATTTAGCTTAAGGAGGTAAGATATACCTCCTCCATTCTGAAATAAGTGAAATACTTCTCTTTTTTATGTGAAAGTTTTTTTAAAGAAGTGCTTCACTCATTTCAAATCCAGGAAGTACAACATTACAATTTACAATCACCTTGACTTATATTTTCTCTTTCATACTATCTCTGATAACACTTCCAAGTAATTAATTCACACTATCTCTCCTCTCAAGTGGTCCGTGCCTTGCACTTTCTTTGTTCGCTGGATCTAGAGTAAGTACTAAGTAGCAGGGGTGGATCTAGCGTGGGTTCAGCTGAACCCACAAAATTTTGGCAAAAAAAAAAAGAAAAATCTGGAAAAAATAAGTAAAAAAAAACATTGGTTAAAACGAAAATCGCACGCATTAGTTCAGTTAGATAAATGTTGGCGCAGTGGTCCGCATGTGAGTACAAATGCGACTCTTGGTACGCGGGACAGGGGTTCGAGGATGCTATCAGCGTTTTATTCCTATTTTTTACCAATCATTACTTAATTTTTTTGCCAGTCAACTAAAGTAATGATGTTAGCGTAATACTAGGCCACTGTTAGCGTTATACTAGGCTATTGGAGATATGATAGCTGTACATTTTATTTGTAATGCTTGAATAAATGGTCAATTACAATATTTATCATTTCAGCAATGCTTGGATATATTACAAATTGGATTTATGCTTGAATAAATAGAATATTGAATTGCCATTGAGAATTGAGATTAGTTGGGTTTGGATGAATGAATGAATATCATTAGTTAGTAGGTAGTATTGCTTGTCCTAAGCGCTAATCATGTATAGTTTAGTCACATTTTTTAAGAGATATTGTCGCTCGAGTCACCGATGATAATGTATTAGAACGCTTTCAATGTATGAAAACTCGATCGTAGAATGGTTTTTTTAGTTTTTTTTTCATGTAATTTGAGAAGTTATTTCCGCAGTTATCAGTTGTAATTACTTAAATTAAAGTATTTTATTTTTTGGGTTTTTCTACGTTGTACTCCAACCTTTCTAAAATTCTACACGGTACACCCCAAACTTACCTTTTTTAATGCACAATGCCCCTACCGCTAATTATACGTCATTAATTTCGTTCACTTTTTATAATTCAGTGGAACCTTTTTTTTTAATTTAATTTGGTCCCTGTTTTGTTTAATGACTCATCGATTCCGAACCCACGTGGATGAAATCCTGGATCCGCCACTGCTAAGTAGGTAGATTAATGAAAATCAAATCCGTTTTAACGTTTATATTACAAATACAATTATATATATATAATTAATAAAAAATGTTAATAGTCAAGCACACAATTCATGGAAAAATTAATAGTTAACAACATACAAGGAAAATCATATTTTCCAATATTATTAATTAGAAATATTAAAAAACGGGGGATTACTACATGCTAAGCTTTGCACACTAGCTCACAAGTGACAAGTCACGAGGTATTCTATGAGAGAGACATGAGTTTGTGTGGTTGTATTAGTATACTTGTATATTCTCATTTCTGAATGATTGGATATATAGCATAAAATAACAAATAATCGTTTACACCGAAAAATCAAAAGCTACCCGTGGCTTGAGTTGAGAGTTGAGAGTTGAGATTGTGGTTCTAGATTATCTGAGGAAAAATAGGTACTACTTAATAATTCAACCGCATTTAAAGCTGAAATTATTGCTTTCACACTTTCACACTGTTAGTTGAAGAAGACAAGCTTGGTTTATTTTTCCCTATCACACGACGCAGCAGCTGTAGAAGAGAAATAAAGAAGAAAAAGGGCACATTTGGAAGGTGTACATAAGGGAAATACGAAACACGAATTGATTAAGCAGTTTTGAAGTTTCGATTAAATCAGATCAGATTTTGGAGCTACACTCTTAGGTTTGAACGACTTGATCTATGGGTTTAATCAATTTAGCTTAACTCACATAAATTAATACTCCATCCGTCTCAAAATTTAGTTCTTATTTCCATTTTGGGTGTCCCAAAATATAGTTCTTGGTTTTTTTAATTAGTTCCACATTTTTTGGTAATTTGCCTAGAAAAACCGTGTCCCCACCATTTATTTGCTTCTTGAAATTAGTTTTTGCTTTGATTATTCAACCCAATGGTTACATTTAATGCTCTTTCACCAATTATTCTTCATTCTCTCTCTTAAAATTATTTTTTCGCATACAACATTTATTTAAATAAACAAAAAATCTTTATTATCCCTCTTAGATTTCACTTACTCTAATTCCCGTGAAAAATAGAATCATAAACTATATTTTGGGACGAAGGGAGTACTTGTGATCGTCTGTAAAATATTTGGTAATTTAATTAATTATATCCTATATTCTAATTCAAATAGCATCAATAAAATACTTCCTCTATTTATTTTTAAGTACAACAATTTAACTTTGCAATAAGTTCAGATCAAATCAGAAAAAAAAAGTTCGGATTAGATCAGATTAGAAAAAATAAGTTCAGATCATATTAGATAAAATAAGTTTAGATCATATCAGTAAAAATAAGGTGAACTAAACATAGCTTAACTCAACCAAAAAAAGTTGAGAATTAATCCATTGCAAAAGTAAAATATTTTTGATGACATTTAGGCCTCGTTCTTTTGGACTGCGAGAAACCGAATTAAACTGAAACTGATCTAAACTTAAACGAATTAAACTGATCTGAACTGAAATAATAATTATAATTATTATTAATAATAACAATAATAATTATTATTATATTATTATCATAGTAATAATAAAAATAATAAAAAAATACTAATACAAAAGAAAATAAATAATAATAACAATAGCAACAACAATAATAATATTAAAAACAAAAATAATAATTAAAACATTGAGTTGAATTGATTTGAATTGAGCTGAACTGCAAATAAGTCCAAAAAAGCAGGTACTTAATTGGTAATGACTCGAGTAATCAAACTCTTCTGTAACACTATTTCAAGTTCAAGGTCTTTTATGTCATATTGATGACCTTAGATATAAATAATCAGATTTCATATGTTCTATTATGTCCTTGGATTATCCAAATAATGTGGCATTGATGCCGCTTGTGGGTGGTGCGCAAGGTGGTGGCGTTGCACAAGGTGGTGGCGCTGCGTGGTGGTGGAGGAGCTATGCACCCTAAACCCACTCAAATGAATAGTGTGGTGGAGAAGAGAATAGAAGAGAAGAAAGAGAAGGGCAGTGGTGATGGTGGAGGTCGCTACCGCTTGTGGGTGGTGCGCAAGATGGTGGCTCTGCGTGGTAGTGGTCGTTGCTGCGCGTGGTGGAGGAGCTCCACTCGAATGAATGAAGGAGAAGCAGTGGAGTAGAGAAGTGAAGAAGCAATGCAGTGGCGCTGAGGTGGTGCACAATGCAATGGCGCTGAGGTGGTACGCAAGGCGGAGTTAGGGTTTTGTGCTTAGATAATTTCGTGGTATCACTTAAAGAATTTCGTGCGAGCAAATTATTTCAAGGCAGGGAAATTTTGGTGAATTACTGTATGTATGCGCGCAATTCTAAAAAAACAAAAAGGAAAGTGAAGAGCTGCGTTTAGCCCAAAAACCGCAGCCCTTGGTTTTTGGGCTAACCGCAGCCCTTCACTATTAAGGGCTGCATCTTTCAAAGAACGCAGCCCTTGCACCACAGCCCTTGCGTTTTTTTCACTAGTACCTCCTTTTGTCATTGGTTTCACAATTGGTCTCGTTACGGACAATCTATATATAGTAATATATTAAAAGGCGTGCTTAAACAAATAACGGTATCACGTGGCACTTTCCCCTAGGGTGTTTTACTCCATGTAATTCATATACAATAACAGAATAGAAAATGCATTAAGATTTGATATCTTGATCACATACACATGTAATAAAGTTTTAACGACTAAACCGCATGATACTTGATGTTATTATTTCAAAGCAAAATGTTAATAAACAAAAGATATGATTAATTACCCGAGGCGTTAGCCTGGGATTCAATACTAGTTATATTAAACAACACGTGAAATAAAATTAGGTCGTTAGCTCGGCCTATTCCTCAAGTCATTACATGTAATATGATATTGACTTTCTGATCAAATCTAATGAAATATAAATTAATTTTATATAATCTGAGATTAAATTTAGCTTTGTAGTTATGATTACAATTTCATCTATATTAATTATATAGTTGTTGATTTTCAATTATTATATAGTACAAACATTGGTTAATAAACAATGATCTAATTAATTAAACTAAAAGGAATATAAGCTAACTAAATAGCACAATTAAGGCATTGGTAAATCATAAATGAAGTGTTAGCAACTTAATGCTCTTTAAGGGGACCTAAGGCTTGCTAATTAATTTCACCAACAATAAATTTAAACTTCAAAACTTTAAATGAGAAGGAACAAAATTAAAGAGATGACACAAGTATTAACATGATCTTGAGCTACATCCACCAGAACTAGAACACTAGAGCTTTCTTATAGCCTCTCTAATGAGGAATTACAATAGAGAAGAAGAAAAAGGAAGAGAGAGAGAGAGTTCTTCTAATTTTGTGGCTAGAATAAATCTTAAGGTTATAAAATGATTTTACAAAGCCGTATATGTTAAGGTGTTAACCCACATGTGAGCTTGTCCCACATTGAAGAAAAAGAGAGAGTGTGACTAACATATAAGCTTAATAGGCCACTCCTCCTATTGCCAATCAGTTTTAGGATGGAACCTCATCTGGGCTTGTGTGTGGTCATTCTCTTCTCCGGTGTGGGCCTGTGTGTGCAGGTCCAATGATGAATTTGTCATGATATCAAAGTAGGACGATCCTGGCCCATTGTTGTTCCCATATAGGGAGGACCCAATACTAGTATTTGCCCCATGGAGGGGTGTTATTTCAGATCGGCTCACATGTAAGGGTGAGTGTTAAGGTGTTAACCCACATGTGAGCTTATCCCGCATTGAAGAAAAAGAGATAGTGTGACTAACATATAAGCTTAATGGGTTACTCCTCCTATTGCCAATTGGTTTTAGAATGGAACCTCATTTGGGCTTATGTGTGGTCATTCTATTCTCCTGTGTGGGCTTGCGTGTGCAGGTCCAATGATGAATTTTTTAGTATATGACTCCCTAAAGTTCACAAAGAAACTCAAATATACCGGATTAAAATTACAAACATCGCACAAACACGCGCAAATAGAGCAGGCAGTCCTCTAAAGAAATATGACTCAATTTTCTGAGCTCAATATGGTTTGGGATTTATTTCCCTAATTAGACTTGGTGTAGGACTCTGTCCTTAGGATGTATAAATATAATTTCTGATTAATGAGAAGGGATGACAAACTTAATTGAAACTTAACATGGTATCAAGAGCCAATTAAAATTTTTTCTCTATCCTCGAACCAAACCCTAAAACTTTCGGCCTTCGTCATCGCGGTGGTGCTCGACCACCATTGCATCACCCCTTCGAACCTATTCACGCGGCCCTAGGCGCGTAAACATGACTGAAAATACTTAAACGAACCCCACCAAATCGGATCCTGTTTATTTCTTGGGATCTAATGATAATCCCGGAAACTTAATCACCCCAATTCAATTGAAAGATGATATCTTTGATGAATGGTCACGTGCTATTAGTATGTCCTTGAATGCAAAACGCAAACTTGGTTTTATTGATGGTACGATTCCTAAACCTACCGATGCCGAACAACTTGCGGATTGGAGTACTGTTCACTCCATGCTAGTTTCCTGGCTCCTTAATTCTATTTCTCCTCCTCTCCGTGTCACTGTCTCCTACTTTGAGGATGCCCATCAATTATGGAAGCATCTCTAAGATCGCTTTAGTGTCTCTAATGGCACGCGCATTTGTCAACTGAAGTCTCAAATCATTGAGTGCAAGCAAGCATCGGGTGAATCACTTGCTTCGTACTATGGAAGCCTTGCGCGTTTGTGGGTTGAACTCGCGACGCAGGAGGTCGCGCCGACCTGTGTCAAGGGTGGTTCCGAGTGCCAAGTCACTCGCTTTCTTGACCTATTACGTGCTCATGACCGTCTTCATCGATTTTTGATCGGGCTTGATGATGCCTATGGCCCTATCCGCTCGAATCTGCTTGCCCAAGATCCATTACCTACTGTGACACAGGCCTATCAATACGTAGCCCAAGAGGAACGCTTACGGGGTCCAATCGCTACCTCTCTTCCGAGCCCTAGTGAGACTTTAGCCTTCAAAACTGATGCTCGTGGGAAAGATCGCAACTTTGATCATCCTACAACCTGCTCTCATTGTAATCGGGAGAGCCACAATGCTAGTGGCTGTTTTCAATTGATTGGATACCCAGAATGGTGGGGTGATAGCACGCGCGGCTCGCGGGGTGGGTGCGGGACGCGCGGCTGGCGCGCGGGGTGTGATAGGGCTGCGTCGGGAGTACTGAATCCTGCGTTAGGTGCAAGTGCTCCGACAGCACGCACGAATAAAGCAATCGTCAGTACATCTGGTGTGGCTTCATCTTCGACGACTCGACCAACTGATGCAGCGAGTTCTAGCCTTGCGGGTCTCTCTTCGGACCAGTGGTAGAGTTTGTTAGATTTATTAAATCTTCCTAAGCCAAAAGATCGTCTGTCTGGTAAGTTCAAATGGATTATAGATACGGGTGCCACACATCATGTAACCAGCATGTTTTCGTTGTTGCATAATGTGCGGAAAATTAATGGGTGTCCCATAGGCTTGCCAGATGGAAGTACTGTTGATGCTACATATGAGGAAGATGTGTTTCTTCCTGCAAAATTGAAACTTGTGAAGGTGTTATTTGTTCCCAATTTGGATTGTAACTTGATTTCTATTCCCCAGCTATTAGATTCTGATAATTGTCTTGTCCAATTCACAAAAACATTGTGTGTATTACAGGACCGCAGGACGAGGATGATAAGTGCGTTTCTAACGCACTTTATGAGCTCTTTTTGGTTTGGTTTGATCCTCTTTATACCCTTTTCTTCTCTCTTTCTTCCTCATATCTCTCTCTATTTCCTTCACTTGATCATTGTTGATCATTGTGACATTTCGCTAGATTTTCGGTCAATTTTGACTGGATTTCTAGTATATTTGCTTTCATCGTGTTTTACATGCTTTGATTGCAGGTATGATCTTTTATAAGGTCAAGAGTTGGGAGATACGGTAATAGGCGGGAGTTTTGAGGAGTTTGCACGCGCGAAAATGGAAGAAAGGAAGCTTGAGCTGAGCTCCATGGTGTGCCCGCACTCCCTTAGCAGTGCCCGCACACACTGGTGCTCTCGCACTTGGCATCAGTGCGCCCGCACCGCCCCACAGATTGAACATCCTATATGTCAGTCAGCTTGGTGCGCCCGCACCAGGTCTGGGGTGCGGCGCATCGTTTTCATGGTGCTTCCGCACCATTCCTGCGAAGTCTGGCCACCTAATTTAGTAGCTTTGGTGCTCCCACACCACTTCAGTGGTGCGTTCGCACCACCTAATTTCCGCCAGAATTTTGTATTACTCGTGATTGTTAAAAACGAGGATTATGATTATTTTTGGTGATTATGCTTTATTCTATGTTTTAGAGAGTATTATTAGGGTTCATATTAGAGAGATAAACACTTAGTTTTTGATCAAGATTTGAGATTCATAGATTATAGTTTGTGATTTCTACAACATTGAAGGTACTTTTGTTCAATTTAATTTCAAAGTTTCAGTTTTTATTATCTCTTTTCATTGCTATTATTTGTTCTTCCCTTTTATTAGATCTACTTTATTATAGTTTCATAGTTGTTACTTTCATTAGATTAATTATCTCTTAATCATGTTTAGCCCTAGATTAGTCATAGATTTCATGTTTTATTGCTTAGAATCCATGATTAGTGAGTAGTTTCCCATCTAGGGTTAGGGTGAAAGAATGGATTAGGGTTTAAATGTATTGTTAATGTGATTATGATGATTTAAAGACATTTATGCATTGATCTTGGCGTTTTGAGGCCTTAGGATAGATATTGATCACATTTGTGCTTTGGTATTTTGATTTCAAATGTTCTTAATTGAATTATGAACTCTTTTATCATCCCCATGAATCAACATAATTTCTAGACCAAGATATTGGGTAGAAATTAAGGGGATCCTATATTAGGGGTTTTCCAAATTCATTGGATTTCTTAATCAATTGACTAAAGACCATTCGAGAGAGGATTTAGTTGATTGATTAAGCGATTATTCTTGAGGACCATTCGAGAGAGGACTCGTGTAACACCACAGATTTTTGTTCATAATTTATTCGAGTTATTTTCCCTTAATTATTATTTTCTGTTAAAATTATAATATTTTACTTCTTAGGAATATTATATCTTATATTTTTTGTTTTTCAACTTTTAAAATGTTATATTTATATAACTTATTTGGTTAAAAATTATATATTTTATAGTATTTAAATTTGCGCGTTTGAGCTACGTATTTCATCTTATCGTTTGTTGTCGCGTTTTGGACCGGTTGCATAACGAAAATTAGACGACCTTATACTATCCGAAATTATGTCTTATATGGGAGATATTTTCAGATTTATTTCAACCTTTGAGATCCCTTTGTAACACCCATTTCATTACCCCATAATTACCCCATCAATTTTAACTTGTAACTCCACTCATTTTTAGCCATCTTTTGGATGCATTTTTCTTCTTAAAAAAAATGCTGCTCTTTACTCTCTCTCTTGTTGCCGTGTCATTGGAGGAAAGGAAGGCTAAAGGTTTCATCTTCTTCTAATCTCTTTCGCATTTTTCGGCCATTTCTGCACACCTAACTTGTTTGCATCATATCTCCTTCGTCTCTTATCGGAATTGAGCGTGTGAGTGGTCAAAATCCATATACTCGGAAAGATCTTGCTCGTGGTATAATTTGTTTTTGAAGAGAAGGAAAGACGTTACTTCAGTTTCCATTTTAATCAGACGAGTCACCCGGTTTAATTTTCCTGTCACAACTTCACGAAAATTACGATATCTAGAGATCTAACAGTTGGATCATCCTGAAATGTGGATAGTTTGTTTAGGACATATGGACCTTCATTGTGACTGGAGAGATTTTGAATCAGAGGTTTTAATTACCGGGAATCGTGATCGGAGCAGAGCAGCACATAGAAGAAGTTATGATGTTCAAGAAGAAGAATGCAAGCAATTGGAGGTCTTCAAAGGTAACTAACGGCGATCCTAGATCGATTAGTATTCGTATAGGGATTATACTAGTTTTAATAGTTAAGTTGGATTAGTATGATTTTAGGATTTTGGGTGGGGATAATTTATTGTTATATGTTTAATTTCATGAGCTAATCTATTTTGTATTATGTTAAGATCGTGGTATCTATTGTAGTATATTTTAGGAATACATGTTAAATTTTTCTACCATTTATTTCTTTTCATGAGCACGAATCTATAAGTTGTAAGACTTGTATTATGGTTGGATTTTTATTTGGCTGGCGTGCGTCCTTACTGGTGTGGTTGTGTGCTTGAACATAATTGGTTTTGGTTGCTTGGTATTGCTTTCCCCCAAGCGTGTTGTAGATGGTGATCTTAGGATTTGCAGTTTCATGGCCTAAGTAGTAATATGGAAGGTTGGGTATATGACTCACGTATTGAACATGCTTGAAGAAGATGTATGTGGTTTTGGTGATCATAACTTACACTATTCTAGTGGTGCACTCTAGCTGCTTCTTGTTCTAGTAATTCGTTCTTTCTTTCTTTCTTTTAGTTTTGTTGTTGTACACTTGTACTATATAAGTTGTTGATGTTGTGTAGAGTTACTAATGTTTATGATTTTGATCTTCTTGTATATGTTTATATTATTTGGTTACTTAAGTCATAATGATGTGGATTTATAATTTTTTTGTACTTGTTTTATGTTAGGTTTTCAGTTGATGTTTTTCCTGAGTCGTTATACCTTGTTGTGTTATTTTTATAATGAGTAAAAATTATACTTTTGAGTTAGTATTATTATTACTATTATTTTCAGACGGGTTTTTATAATGAATTGAAATTCTTGGGTTTAGATTTCTGCTGATTTGGTGTAAGGCCTTAAGGGCATCCGCTTGAGTTGATAATGATTTGTTGATGATTATGAGTATTATTTAATTATTGTTTTTGTTTGAGAGTAAGATATCCGGAGGGACGGAATCCCAAGGTGAAGAACATGCAAACCATAGGACGGAATCCTAGGTATACCTTGGTTTTGTTGTCGTCCGAGAGGTCGGTGGGGATGGAATCCTACACCGCATCGGGAGTATGGCCATTCTTAGACACAGGCAGTAGGGAACGTAACCCATAGGCTGTCTGGAGAGTGCGATCTGACATTACCATAGGAAGTGGGTTGTGCACTAGCTTTAAGCCCTCTCTCTCAAACTAATTATGTTACTTTATTATTTTAAACTTTGATGGTTTATGTTGTTAATTGATACTTGAGTTTATATTTATAAGTTATTTATCCATTTTGTTTATTTTGTTATCTTTACTCTACTTACATTAAGCATGTTGTATCTTTGTTTAAGTGGTTTATTTGATTATCTGAAATTTACTATTGAGATATTTTTGTGTGACTTGATTATTAAGGCTTTTATAACTCTTATATGGATCCTAATTGAGCTGGGAGAGCTGTTAGTTACTCCCCACTGATTGTGGATGTTTGTTGATATATTTTCCAGGTGATTCTTTCGTGTTATGGGAAATGAGAGAAAGGTTATTTAGGATTTTTGAGACATCTTATTTTATATTTACTTTATGTATTGGGTTTATGAGGTTGTTTTGCCTCTTTATGGTTATTTTGAGATAATTCATTTGGGTTTATTTTATTTAGTTTATATTTAACCCTTATTTAGAGTGACATTTCCGTCAGACGATATTTCCGCTATCGTCATTTCTTTAACAAAATGCTCTATTTTGTTTATTTTATGTTTATAAAATGACGGAGTGTTACAACTCAAGTATTTTAGAGGAAAACTAAACCTTGCGTAATCGTTGCCTTTGAATCACAATTGCATTAATAATCGTTGTCCGCTTTGATCCATACTAGTAACCTTAACTCTAGTGTCTTCCTTATTCATATTTTCATCACATATTATTTGCTAGTTCTTTGATATTAGTTAGTCGTAGTTCTAATAAAAATCACTTAAAAACCCCAAAAACCCTTCAATTAGGTAATCTAAACTTGCTAGACTTTAATTAATCCCATTTTCCCTGTAGATCGACCCTTGACTTGCCTTTGCTTCGTTCTTAGTAATTGCTCGTTAGGTTTCATAAATATTGTTTGAAAATCGATTTTTGGTGCCTTAACGACACACTAAAAACCTCTTATCAAAATGGCGCCGTTGCCGGGGAAATTGTGCTATTAGTTGAAGTTTATTTTAGTTTAGCTTTGCTTAGTTGATTTTTCTTTTATTTTTTTTACTGTGGTTGTTATTTGCTAATCCTCTACTTAGCTTCGTTGTGTTACATGAGAAGAAGAGCTCACGATTCACCCACCTTTCCTGTAGATCAAAAAATTGACCGTAACTTACGAAAGCTTCGGAAAAATTTGGAAGATTTGTCTTTGGGTTCCGAACCATCTTCACCAGCCTCAAGTACAACAAGTGAAGTTGAGTCAGACATGGATGAAGCAAATCCACAATTTTTTAGGGATTTCGGAAATCCGGGTTCCTATGTTCTTCATGGTGGTATTCGACTCCCCACCACAACTACAAATTTCAGCATTCATCCTCAGTACACTCGGATGGTGAAGGCAGAACAATTTTGTGGGGAGTCGGATGAAGATCCTCTGGACCATCTTGACAGGTTTCTTGAGATATGTGCCATGATAACCACAAATGACGTCTCTCCATACTACATCAAGATGCATTTGTTCCGGTCTTCTCTTACCGAAAAAGCAAAATCATGGCTCAAGAGCTTACCTGCTAATTCCCTCACTACATGGGAGGAAGTCACAATGACCTTTCTGAAGAAATACTTCCCAGAGTGGAAGACGGCAGACATAAGGAGGAAGATCTCCTCATTTGAGCAATAGAACGATGGGACACTTGCGGAAGCTTGGGAGTGGTTCAAGGAGATGATTCGTTCATGCCCTCACCATGAGTTCACCAAGAATCTACTCATGCGATTCTTCTATGATGGTCTTGATCCTATATCACGTGCCAACCTTGATGCTGGAACGATAGGTCAACTTTCTAAGATCCCGCAAGATCAACTTGAGTCCACCATTGAAAAAGTTATTAAGAACTATTCATGGGGTGGACGTCGAAGAGGTGCTCAACCTAAGAAGAGTGGGAAGTTTGAATTAGATCCCATGGATCAAATTCAAGCTAAGATGGATCAACTTGACAAGAAGCTCTCCAAGATCAACCTCGCATCATCTAATCCATTATAGGTAAATTCTTTTTCTTGTGATATTTGTGGAGGTACTAATCATGATACATCTTATTGTGGAGGTACAAATTTGGAGCATGTGGCAGCAATAAACTCTAGAGGAGATGGTTACCAAGGAAACCAAGGGTATAGAAGCAATCAACAAGGAGGCTGGAAATAACCCCAACAAAAGTACAATCTAGGCTTCAACCAACCTCAACAAGGGTACAACCAAGGTCAACACCAAGGGTATGTGCAAGGGTATAACCCAAACTATAATCAAGGTGGTTCATCCTCACAAGGGTCTCATGTCTACCAAGCTCCACATCAAAGAGCCAATACCCAAAAACCTCTCTCTAACCCTCCGTTCCCAAAACAAAATCCCGAACTCACTCCATCTCCCGATCCCACCTCTCTCCAAATTCTCCAACAACTTCAATCCATGAACCAAATTCTCCAAAACCATGAGCAAAGGTTTCAAGAGCTACAAGCCCATAACAAAATTTTTGAAACCCAAATTGCCCAAGTAGCCGAGAAAAACCCCTCTACTCCCACAAATCAACTTCCGGGCCAACCTATTCCTAACTCCAACCTCCACCAAGCCAAAGCCATCCATTTGAGGTCGGGAACAAGTTATGAGGGTCCCAAGATCCCAACTGAGGAGGTAGAGAAGGATGAAGAAGTTGAGGTCGTTGAGAAAGAAGTTGATGTTGAAGAGGGTGATAAAGGAGAGAATGTGGAAAGAGACGGGCCACAAGTCCAAGTTGGTGATAAAGCTCCAATGCCATCTTCTCCACCAACTAAGATTTATGTGCCTCCGGTTCCCTATCCTCAACAGTTAGTGGAGAGAAAATTAAGTGACACGTTCACCAAATTTCTCAATGTGATGAAGAGTCTTCAAATCAACATTCCATTCCTTGAGGCTATGTATCAAATGCCGGCCCATGCTAAATTTTTGAAGCAGATCCTCTCCAACAAACGGAAGCTTGAAGATGAGCTTATCACTTTGCCCTACCAAGTGAGTGCTCTTGTGCAACGTACTATGCCTAAGAAGCAAAGGAACCCCGGAAGTTTCACCTTGCCGGTGAAGATAGGCGATCTAGAACCTAAATGTGCATTGGCCGATTTAGGAGCGAGTGTGAGTTTGATGCCACTGTCTATTGCTAAGCACCTTATTTTTCCTATTCATCCGACACGAAAAACTATTCAATTGGCGGACCGCACTATGAGAGTCCCCCATGGTGAGTTGGAGGATGTTCCAATCCAAGTTGGGCATGTATTTGTGCCTTGTGATTTTGTGGTAATGGATATGGAGGAATATTCGGAGACTCCTCTTATTCTTGGAAAAGAAGCTCTAAAGACATTGGGTGCCGTGATCAATTGCAAAAATGATACTATCACGGTTGAGGTAGCCAATGAGCGGGTTGTATTTGAGTTCTCTAAGACTTTGAAGAGGCCCATGATAGAGAGAATTTACGGGGTCAACCTAGTGGAGAATGAAATAGAGGATGCTGCGAGTGTGGTTCACACTGGGGATAAGTTGTATGCTTCTCTTACCGAAGCCCCAAGCTTGGACATGGAAGAGGTGAAAGAATTCTCCATGCCTCTTAACACTACTATTGAGGAGATAAAAGATGAAGCATTTAAGGTTCTCGCTACATCCATTGACAAAGAGGAGCGTTCTAAGCCTCCTCCCAAGGTAGAGTTCAAACCCCTTCCCTCTTCTCTTAAATATGTTTTTCTTGATGATGCATGTACTTATCCAGTTATTGTCACTTCGAGTCTTAATGACATCTCTATATCAAAATTGATTGAGATACTACAAATATATAAAGATGTCATTGGGTACTTGATAGATGACCTTAAGGGGATAAACCCTTCTCTAGCTATGCATCGTATCCATCTCATCGATAGTAATGCCTCATCCATAGAGCATCAGAGAAGGCTCAATCCTCACCTCAAAGAGATTGTAAAAAAAGAGATATGAAATTGCGTGACGCGGGAATCATCTACGCTAGCTCCGATAGCAAGTGGGTGAGCCCGATTCACGTGGTTCCAAAAAAGGAGGCATGACTATTGTTGAGAATGAGAAAGGAGAAACTATCTCAACTAGAACTGTTACCAGGTGGAGGGTTTGTATTGATTATAGGAAGTTAAACAAATCCACCTGCAAGGACCATTTCCAAAAAAGGAGGCATGACTATTGTTGAGAATGAGAAAGGAGAAACTATCTCAACTAGAACTGTTACCAGGTGGAGGGTTTGTTATAGGAAGTTAAACAAATCCACCTGCAAGGACCATTTCCCTCTCCCCTTCATTGAATGTTGAAGAGGCTTGCTCGTCATTCACACTTTTGTTTTCTCGATGGTTATTCCGGATTCTTTCAAATCCCTATTCATTCGGATGACCAAGAGAAAACCACCTTTACTTGTACGTATGGGACATTCGCATATCGAAGAATGCCCTTTGGTTTGTGTAATGCCCCATCTACTTTCCAAAGGTGTATGACAGCAATCTAATCTGACATGCTAGAAGATTCTATTGAGGTGTTCATGGACGATTTTAGTGTGTGTGGTTCGTCTTTTGACATATGTCTGCTTAATCTTGAGTGTGTATTGAAAAGATGTCAAGAGACGAACCTCCTCCTGAATTGGAGAAATGTCACTTTATGGTCGAGGAAGGCATTGTCCTTGGGCATAAAGTGTCAAAGAAGGCATTGAAGTGGATCCGGCAAAGGTTTCGGTTATTGAGAAGCTGCCGCCACCGAATTCGGTGACGAGAGTTCGAGCTTTCCTTGGACATGCGGGTTTTTACTGGCGTTTCATCAAGGATTTTTCTCAGATAGACAAACCATTGTCGAATCTACTTCAAAAGGATGTAGATTTTGAGTTTGATGAGTCTTGTATTAAGGCTTTTGAAACTTTGAAAAATGCCCTCACTTTTGCCCCCATTGTGCAAGCTCCGGATCGGAGCTTGCCTCTTGAACTGATGTGTGATGCTAGTGACTTTGCAGTGGGCGTTGTTCTTGGGCAACGCAAGGAAGGAAGTCTACATGTCATAGCCTATGCAAGTAGGACCTTGGATGATGCTCAACGAAATTATGCAACTACGGAGAAAGAAATGTTGGTCTTAGTTTTTGCATTTGATAAATTCCGGTCTTACTTGACCTGCAATAAGGCTATTGTGTATACGGATCATTCTGCGGTCCGTTATTTGATGAGTAAGAAAGATGCAAAGCCTCGGCTCATTAGGTGGGTGCTGTTTCTTCAAGAGTTTGATTTTGAGATGAAGGAGAAAAATGGGACGGAGAATGTGGTAGCTGATCATCTTTCTCGTCTCCCTCTTGATGAGAAGGTCTTGGATCCTGACGAGACCCCTATTGAAGAAGATTTGAGAGAAGAAGCACTTTTCGCCATTCTGAATAATGAGATTCCATGGTTCGCGGACTATGCGAACTACTTGGCTTGTGGGATTGAACCTCATGGTTTCAATTCTCAACAAAGGAAGCGATTTTTCAAGGAAGCTTCGAGGTTTTATTGGGATGACCCTGTATTGTTTAAGAAGTGCGCCGATGGTGTTTTTAGAAGCTGTGTGCCCAACCATGAGATCAATTCGGTGTTGAATCATTGCTATACTTTGGCATGTGGAGGGCATGGTGGAGCAAGCAAAACTGTTACTAAGGTGCTCCAATATGGTATATTTTGGCCATCATTGCAAAAAGATGCTCGTGAGTTTATTTTGAGCTGTGATAGATGTCAAAGGAGTGGCGGCATCACAAAGAGACATGAGATGCCTCAACAAAACATTTTGGAGGTTGAGCCCTTTGATGTATGGGGGGTTGACTTTATGGGCCCTTTTGTTTCTTCTTTGGGCAACATATACATCCTTGTTGCGGTTGACTATGTAACTAAGTGGGTTGAAGCCATTGCCTCCCCCACCAATGACCACAAGGTTGTAACTAAACTCCTTAAGAAGATCATCTTCCCAAGGTTTGGAGTACCCCGAGTATTGATAAGTGATGGCAGTTCACACTTCGCCAAGAAGCAACTAGAGGCCCTCTTGAAGAAGTACGGGGTGAATCACAAAGTCGGACTTCCTTATCATCCCCAAACTCAAGGCCAAGTTGAAGTTTCCAACCGAGAAGTGAAGAATGTCCTTGAGAGAGTGGTAAATAAAACAAGGAAGGATTGGTCTTTGAAGCTAGATGATGCTCTTTGGGCTCTCCACACGGCTTTCAAGACGCCTATAGGAACCACTCCCTACCGCCTTGTGTATGGCAAAGCTTGCCATTTGCCGGTTGAACTCGAGCACAAAGCTTGGTGGGCAATCAATGAGCTCAATATGGATCTTTTCTTGGTGGGAGATGCTCGGAAAGAAAAGCTAGTTGAGCTTGAAGAACTCCGGTTCGATGCATATGAGAGCTCGAGACTGTACAAGGAGCAAACAAAGAAATGGCACGATCACCAGATTCAGCAAAGAGACTTTCGGGTTGGAGACAAAGTCTTGTTGTTTAACTCAAGGCTAAAGCTCTTCCTCGGAAATTTAAAGTCCAAGTGGTCGGGACCCTTCCAAGTGTTGAAGACTACACCTTATGGAGCCAATGAGATTTTGGCCGAGAATGGTCCGTTTTTGGTGAACAGTCAAAGATTGACGATCTACCACGATAATCAAGCCATAAGTTCTGTTGGTTGCTTGAAGCTCGCCCGAGCGCTCCTCTTGAAGAACATATCCTTTTAGTCAAGCTAATGACTTAAAACAAGCGCTACAGGGAGGCAACCCGTTTCTCTTATTCTTTTCCTTTTTCTATTTTTATTCTTACTCTAGATTTTTGTTTTACCGGCTAACCATGAGCATTGAATTGAGCTTAAGAGGATTTGATTCATTTGAGAAGTTGAAATTTAACACAATTAAGTTGTTAAGTAGTCTGTTTGGTGCGCCCGCACCACCTAGAGGTGCGCCCGCACCCAACAGCTCAAATGTGTAACATTTTGGCAGAAGAAATGGTGCTCCCGCACCATTCTGTCTGCAGTGAGGAAAAAAAAAAAAACAGAAACATCGGTGCACCCGCACCGTTCAAAAAAATTTCGAAAATTTTGAGCGGTGCGCCCGCACCAAATTCCCCACAAGCTTCAACAACAGGCAGGAAGTTTAGTGCGCCCGCACCACTAAGAGATGCGCCCGCACCAAACCCGGCTGGGCCTAAAAATGCGAATTCCTTTCTTTTTTTTCGGCACTCAACAATCTTCCTCTCTTAAATTTCGAACTCTCTCTCTCACTCACTCACTCACTTTCTCTCACTCCCACAACTCTAGATCAGGCGAACCACGCGGCATTCTGGAGACCTCCGGCCACATTCTCACCGGGAAAATCATCTTTTTCCTCTCTACAACACTCAAGTGCATCAAATTCGCTTTGGATTTCTAGGGTTTCAAAATTGGGGATTTTCATCTCCAAGTTGGTAATCTCCTTTCAAACTCTTGTTTTTCATTGATAATCTTGTTATTTGGACTATAAGTTTGTTTTCTTTTTGATTGCATGCTTGTTTTTCTTCTAGCTTTGGTTTGTTCATGAATTTTGCCCAAATTTGGGATTGGTGTTGTGATGAACTAGTTTAATTGTTTCTTCTTTGTGGAAATTTCATAGTCTATGAGATTTTTGTGAACTAAATTGAACTATTTGAAGTAATTTGTTGAGCAAGTATTGAAAAACATGTTGTTGGATTGTTGATTATGTGAGTTGGAGAATTTTGTGAGTTTGATTGAGTTTTCGGATTAGAATCAAGTTCTTGCTTGTTAGCAACCTCGTTGCTATTGATTGTGGGATTTATGTGCTGGCAGTTTTTTTTTTCTTTTTAGGACTTTTGTGTGTTATTAGAGTGGTTATTTGTTTGACTAAAGGTTTTGAAGAGTCCCATTGATACGGCCACGCCCTTTGTTTTTCCCCGTTTGAAAGAAAATATCTCTCACATTGTTTTTAACACAACACCATGGGAAAAAAAAGTTGTGAAGGATCATCCTCCCCGGCCAAGAGGGCTAAAACTGCGTCCTCCTCGTAGGGATCCTCTTCTAGCTCTAATCCCCCTCCTATCTACCCTCTCAAATTCTCAAATGCTGCACACCGTCAGATTTTTACTCAGCTTTCGAACCGAACTCTGCGACCCACGAAGTTCTATGACTCTGGTACCTGCAAGCACCTTAATATCGACACGATAGTAAGGGAGATGGCAAGAAATCTAGGGTTGTCGAACTTCCTTCAAGTTCGGGAGCCTACTTATGACCATTTAATTCTTGAGTTCTTGAGTTCGTTGAACATAAGTAGGGAGCAAGAATTCGGTGCTCTGCCTATCCAAGCTCGCCAATTTAATCAAGTCAGAACACTGTCTTTTGACGAGGTCTGTGACGCATTTGGGACGGACTCTACTGCCCCTTGTGATGCCCCCTATTCAATAATTTGGGAGGGATACAATGAGCAAGAGTGGTGGGCCAAGATCACTGAAGGCACCACTTGGTTTCGGACGAACTCGTCCAAGGCTTCTGAGATTATCCATCCTGCTCTCCGCTACTTCCATAGGATGTTGGTTTACACCTTCTTTCCTAAGCAAGAAGTCGGGCAATTGAGAAAGGAAGAGTTGTTGATTTTGTGGTTGGCCACTGATGGGGCCTAACATGAACCCCGAATCAACTTTGCAGCTATCTTCCTTAATAGATTGGGGGGGTACTACGCTAGCTGGGGAGATCATTTGTGGAGGAATGAACACCCGGCTAGCGTCTTACCTCTTGTTGGACGATGACCTGGCCCGCTTAGAGGCAAGCGTGCCAACTGTTGGTCAGTCCAACTTATTGGATGGTGCGGCCCTTCAGCAGATGAAATTTCTGCGTGGTTTTATGAAGGCCAGTTGCATTTGGCTAGTGGGAGGGAGACCCTACTATTATGGACACTGAGTTCATTTGGAACCCCCCGCCTGAATGTAACCAATGGTGGGTTCCCCCTTCCCCTATTGACCCAGATCATTGCGCTGATATGACCTACCTTCAGTCCACCATTGTGGAGAGGGTACCAAGGGTTCCGAGGCCCGAGCACCGCATTCCCGTGAGTGATGCGGCCGAGACCTCTTCCTCCCAGTCCTTTGATATGGCCTCCGTCATGGCGGCCATACCCAGATGCAGGCCACTCAAGAGGCCAACCACCGTGCGGTCACTACTGCCCTTGATGGTATCCGCACCGACCTTGACCATGTGTCTCGAGTGGCTTGGAGAACTCATCTCGCCAAGTCCACTCCGGACATGAGGCACCCTTCCCTAACCACCCCTACTACCCTCCTGCCTTTGACCCTCGTGATGGGCCATTTGAGGAGGTACCTTTCGCACTTTCCCCCACTACCCGTCTTACTATCCAGACGGGTATCCAGGTGCGTTCTTCCCTTCTAACCCCCCTCCCGATGGGGGCAATGATGGGAACTCTTAGGTGCTTTCTTTTGACCCCCCTTCCCCCTCCCACCTTTTGTAACTCCGAGCTCGGAGTTTCGCTTAAGCGTTGAGGCCCTTGCATGCATGCCTATGTTTTTGGGAGTTTAAGGTCCTAGGTGGTTATTAGGCGGGGTCCTATTGGTTGTGGGATCGACTTGGTGATTGTTTATTCTACTTGGTTTTTTTCCCCCACCCCTGTTTCATCCAAATCACCCTTGTATAGCTTGTTTTTGGTAGTTTATCATTAGCTTGTTTTTAGCTCAGTTTTGGTAGTTTATTTTTGGTATTTTTGTAGTACATAAAAAAAAAAACACACAAAAAAAAAAAATTTGTTTTTCCTTTTTATGCATTTAGGGAGGCTTAGTTGCATGTATGATTTGTGGCTAAGAGTGTTCATAACTTAATTGGAATACCTTCTTTGCATTTGACTTGATGATTTTGGAAGCCTCGTTGTGACGTTAGGTGATCTTTGAGATCGGTGACTTTTGGTAGAATCTCTTTGAAACTAGGCGAGTTGGTTGATTGGATTGCCTTGTCCCTTGTGCGGTAAACCCCGAAGGAAGGCCAAGAACCTCGTATGACTCATTTACAACTCTCACCATTGATCGCCTAACTTGTGACTTGCGTTTTAGCTCCCCAAGATTGCATAAGACCGAGCCTATAAAAGAATGATTTAGGGCATTTCTTCTTGCTAGAAATAGGAGCTCAAAAGCCAAAAAGCTTTTATACCTGCATAATTGTCCGCTTCTCTACCCATTTGAGCCTTTCTATCCTATTTTTGCTTAACCCTCATAATAAGTCATGGCCAAACTTTCCCCAAAGTGGAGTGCATGTCTAGTTTGTGTTGAGTTGAGTTGATTTGATACTAAGTCTTTGGTTGAAAGTAAATTTATGTGCGTATTTAATTGCAAAAGTTGAGGAAAATTGTGAGAAAGGAAAGAAAAAAAGAAAAAAAAGGAAAAAAAGAATGCTCTTAGTGCTTCATTTAATTTTCTATTAAAAAGAAAGAATGAGCAAATTGTTGAGAAAAAAATGTGTTCAGAAGGTGAAAATCAATGTTCCAAAAAGTAAAAATCAAAGTGATAATCAAATATGTGTGAGATTTCGATTTGAGTTGGTGTTTGGACTAGCTTGGGGGAGTTTTTAACCCCTATTGTGTACTCCACTTTACCCTTTTTGCACCACATTCCTAAATTGTTATCCACTCCCTTTAACCTAGCCCCGTTACAACCTCAATAAAGTCCCTTTTGACTTCTAGATTGGACTTGGTCAATTAGTAGTGGCGGGTGAGATTTTGTGCAAGTCATGATGAGGGTCATCAAAATGTGGTAGAGCCGAGCTATTATGGTTGAGCATCCCTAGGGGGGAGTCAAACTTGGGACTTGGAAGTGGAGAAGAGTGAGAAATCACTCTTAGAAAGCCTATTTTCAAGGGGACTCAGTTGATCGGTGGATTAGATCCCTTAAGTCACTCTTGTGCTTCCTAATCATCTTCCCTCTTGTGTTTGATTGGTCTCCTAAATCTTGTTATGAACTCAGTTAGCTTGCATGTCATGTTTGTAGCTTTGCTTGTAGAGCATTTAGATTAGTTTGTTGCATGTTTTTTCTTTTTCCTCTTTTTCACCTCCTCTCTTTCTTTTTTCTCATTCTTGGTTTACTTGAGGACAAGCAAAATGCTAAGCCTGGGGGAGTTTGATAACTGCGTTTCCAACGCACTTTATGAGCTCTTTTTGGTTTGGTTTGATCCTCTTTATACCATTTTCTTCCCTCTTTCTTCCTCGTTTCTCTCTCTATTTCCTTCACTTGATCATTGTGATATATCGCTAGATTTTCGGTCAATTTTGACTGGATTTCTAGTACATTTGCTTTCACCGTGTTTTCCCGTGCTTTGATTGCAGGTATGATCTTTTTATAAGGTCAAGAGTTGGGAGATACGGTAATCGGCGGGAGTTTCGAGGAGTTTGCACGCGCGAAAATGGAAGAAAGGAAGCTTGAGCTGAGCTCCATGGTGTGCCCACACTCCCTTACCAGTGCCCGCACACACTGGTGCGCCCGCACCTGGCATCGGTGCTCCTGCACCGCCTGCACCTGGCATCGGTGCACCCGCACCGCCCCACAGACTGAGCATCCTAAATGTCAGTCAGCTTGGTGCGTCTGCACCACTCCTGCGAAGTCTGGCCACCTGAGTCAGTAGCTTTGGTGCGCCCACACCACCTATTTCCGCCAGAATTTTGTATTACTCGTGATTGTTAAAAACGAGGATTATGATTATTTTTGGGGATTATGCTTTATTCTATGTTTTAGAGAGTATTATTAGGGTTCATATTAGAGAGATAAACACTTAGTTTTTGATCAAGATTTGAGATTCATAGATTATAGTTTGTGATTTCTACAACATTGAAGGTATTTTTGTTCAATTTAATTTCAAAGTTTCAGTTTTAATTATCTCTTTTCATTGCTATTATTTGTTCTTCCCTTTTATTAGATCTAATTTATTATAGTTTCGTAGTTAGTACTTTCATTAGATTAATTATCTCGTAATCATGTTTAGCCCTAGCTTAGGCATAGATTTCATGTTTTATTGCTTGGAATCCATGATTAGTGAATAGTTTCCCATCTAGGGTTAGGGTGAAAGTATGGATTAGGGTTTAAATGTATTGTTAATGTGATTGTGATGATTTAAAGACGTTTAAGCATTGACTTGGTGTTTTGAGGCCTTAGGATAGATATTGATCACATTTGTGCTTTGGTATTTTGATTTCAAATGTTCTTAATTGAATTATGAACTCTTTTATCATCTCCATGAATCAACTTAATTTCTAGACCAAGATATTGGGTAGAAATTTAGGGGATCCTATATTAGGGGTTTTCCAAATTCATTAGATCTCTTAATCAATTGACTAAAGACCATTCGAGAGAGGATTTAGTTGATTGATTAAGCGATCATTCTCGAGGACCATTCGAGAGAGGACTCGAGTATTTTAGAGGAAAACTAAACCTTGCGTAATCGTTGCCTTTGAATCACAATTGCATTAATAATCGTTGTCCGCTTTGATCCATCCTAGTATCCTTCACTCTAGTATCTTCCTTATTCATGTTTTCATCACATATTATTTGCTAGTTCTTTGATATTAGTTAGTCGTAGCTCTTATAAAAATCACTTAAAAACCCCAAAAACCCTTAAATTAGGTAATCTAAACTTGCTAGATATTAATTATCCCATTTTTCCTGTGGATCGACCCTTGACTTGCCTTTCCTACGTTCTTAGTAATTGCTCGTTAGGTTTTATAAATATTATTTCAAGAGCGATTTTTGGTGCCTTAACGACACACTAAAAACCTTTTATTAGAGGACGCTGATTGGAGCGGGTGAATGAGAAGATGGACTTTTCTTCTTTTTTCCGAGGGGTTCCTCAGGCGAAGATCATGGTTGTTGATGGCATGGCATCGATTGATTTATGGCACAAGCGTTTGGGTCATCTTTCGGAGAAAGTTCTGCGTCATTTACCGTGTGTGAGTCCATCTAGTATTAGTAGTTGCAATAAAGATGGGTGTGAAGTATGTTTCCGTGCCCATCAACCTAGAACTAGTTATCCTAGGAGTGATCGTAGAGCTAGTCGCATTTTTGAGTTGATTCATTGTGATTTATGAGCCCATATTGAACCAAATCTGCTTATGGTACTTCATATTTTTTAACAATAGTTGATGATTTTTCCCGTACGGTGTGGATCTATTTGTTTTATAATAAAATCAAGGTTGAAATTATGTTTTTGAACTTCGTTGCCTTCATTGAGAGACAGTTTAATCAGATTATTAAACGTGTTAGAAGTGACAATGGAACTTAATTCAATTGTCTAAAACCATATTTTGCAAAACAAGGCATTATTTTTGAAACCTCATGTTTTAAGACTCCATAACAAAATGGACGGGTAGAACGGAAACATAAACATATTTTGAATGTGGCTAGAGCTTTGAGATTTCAAGCTCACTTACCATTGAAATTTTGGGTGGATTGTGTTCATGCGGCTTGTCACTTAATAAATCGCACTCCAATCGTACTTCTTGATTATAAAACCCCATATGAGTGTCTGTTTGGCAAGCCTCCTAGTATGTCGGATATTCGAGTCTTTGGGTGCTTGTGCTATCCTTCCAATTTGAATCATAATAGTGATAAATTCGCGAGTAGGAGTCGGAAGTGTGTGTTTGTGGGTTATTCTTTTACTCAAAAAGGCTGGCAATTGTTTGATTTAGATACCCACACATATTTTGTTTCACGAGATGTGAATTTTGTTGAGCATAGTTTTCCTTTTACTAGTTCTTCTCATGTGCCTGATGTGCATGTACTTGGTGATATGGAATGTTCTGATGATGATGATGTGACGCCTTGCCTTGAGGTTCCCGTGGGAGTTGAAGGGGGACATGGTGCTCATGGGGGCGTGGGGCATGAGGCTCCGGATGGTGCGGACGAGGCTCCAGAAGGCCTCGTCGAGGCTGTGTATTGGCTGGCGCGGCACCTGTTGGTGCGGTGGAGGCTGACGAGCCTAGTGTAGATACTGGGCGTGTGGCCGAGCCACTCACGGATGTGGCGGCAGGTGTTCCCGCAATGGGGGTGGGGACAGGGAGTATGGAGGATGGTAGTGGTGCTTTGGGTAGGGGGAAACGTGCTAAAATTCCTTCAAAGAAATAGCGGGATTATGTGACTCATATAGTTGTGAAGAAGAAATTTCCATCTACTCAATCTACTGCTTCATCAAAATCCTCAGGTACTCATATCCTATTACACATTATGTTAGTTGTGATAAATTTTATGACAAACATCGCAGATATCTAGCTGCTATTACTGCAGGGAACACTCCTAAATCTTTTAAGGAGGCTATGAAACATGAAGGATGGCGCCAGGCCATGGCTACAGAAATTCAAGCTTTGGAAGATCAAGGCACTTGGGAATTGCAACCATTACCTCCTGGCAAGAAGGCGTTGGGAAGTAAATGGGTGTATACAGAAAAATATGATGAGTAGGGAAAGTTGCAGCGATTGAAAGCCAGATTGGTTATATCTGGTCATCATCAGGTTGAAGGTATTGACTATAATGAAGCTTTTGCTCCTGTGGCGAAAATGATTACGGTTCGCACTTTCCTTGCTATTGCTGCTATGAAACAATGGAAATTTCACCAGATGGATGTTCATAATGCTTTTCTTCATGGTGATTTGGAAGAGGAAGTGTACATGAAGATTCCTCTTGTTTTTAACCGAAATCATAATAATCAAGCATGCAGGATGAAAAAAAATCTTTGTATGGTTTAAAGCAGGCACCTAGATGTTGTTTTGCAAAATTAGCTACTGCACTAAAATCCTATGGTTTTAAGCAATCGTGTTCTGATTATTCATTGTTCACGTTGACAAAGGAGAAAATTCAGTTGAATATGCTTATCTATGTTGATGATATGATTACTGCAGGGAATGATTAGAGAACTTTGCTGAACTTCAAAACTTATCTTCGCAAATGTTTTAAGATGAAAGATTTGGGTGTTCTGAAGTATTTCCTAGGTTTGGAAGTTGCCAGAGGTCCACAAGCAATATTTATGAGTCAACGAAAATATGCTATGGACATTATTTTCGAGTGTGGATTGTTGGGTGCCAAACCTGCAGACTTTCCTATGGAGCAGCATCATCAGCTCGCTTTGGCTGATGGTCCATTAATGGACGATGCAGAGCAGTATCGTCATTTGATGGGCATATTGATTTATCTTACTGTTACTGGACCTGATTTGGCATATTTTGTTCATATTTTATCACAGTCTATGTAGGCACCAAAAGTAGTGCATTGGGAGGCAGCTCTGAGAGTTGTCAGATATTTGAAGAAAAATCCGAGTCATGGTATTTTATTTCGTTCAGATAGTGATCTCCGCCTCGAAGGGTGGTGTGATTCTGATTGGGCTAGTTGTCCTAATACTAGACGTTCCCTGAGTGGCTGGTTTGTATTACTGGGATATTCTCCAATTTCTTGGAAGACTAAGAAGCAGCCAACATTATCTCGTTCCTCTGCGGAAGCAGAATATCGTTCTATGGCTGCTATAGTTTGTGAATTAAAGTGGCTCAAACAATTATTGGGTGATCTTGGATTTCAGCATCCTGTAAGGATGCGGTTATATTGTGATAGTCAGTCGGCGTTATATATGATGTTATGGTTTTATATAGAGTTTTTCCCCCTATATTTGAGCTAAAATGTGCATCAATGGTGCTCTTAGGAGCCATTTCACGCTAACTTTCTCCATCTAGTTGTGGTTTTCTGTTTTGTGATGATTTGTAGGTATTGGGGAGCTTTTTCCCTATTTTCTACTGCTTTACGTCTATCACAATCGAATGGAGAGGTTCGAAGGCATATATGATGAGTTCCGGGGTCCCGAGAATACTTTCCGAGGCCTTGGACAAAAGAAGAAGTGAATCCTTGGCGCCTGAAGCCAAGGAATGAAGAAATGGTATCTCGCCCAATCTCATCGGGCTCCTGACGCCCGATCGGGCGTCCATCATCGCCAAAATGAAGTTTCGTTGCGGGTCCGATCGGGCTTGATCCGCCCTGTCGTTGTTCGGTGTCCGGCCCGATCGGGCGAGATGGCCCGGCATCATCGGGCGTGCTTGCGTGCCTTACGCACTGCTGTGGGCGTCTTGCGCGCTGATCCTTGGCGAAGTCCATCGCCCGACTTCATCGGGCGGCGTGGCCCGACTCCATCGGGCGAGTGCCTTGCTGCTGCTATGTGCGTCTTCGACGTCTTGCGCGCTGATCCTCGACTAGCCTGATAGCATCGAGCGACATAGCCCGACAGGATCGGGCGGTTTTCTATTCTTGGAGAATGCTGCTGCGTTGAGCCCGATAGCATCGGGCTGACTTGGCCCTATCGGGCGGCTGACTCCGCGCGTTCATTTAGTGAATGTCGGGCTACTTAGTATAAATAACAAAATCAGAATATTACTATTCATCTCTTGTTTTAGTCCTTATTTTCTCAAGGTTTTCTCAAGAACCCTAGTTTTACTACTTTTCATTGTGGATTCAAGATCAAACCTTTGGATTATTCGCAAGTTCAATATAGTTCTTCAATTTGGTAATCTTCTTTATTGCTCTCTCTATTATTGATTAGATTAATTCCTTAGTTATTTGCAATAGTTCAAAGTATGAATTTTTACATTCATTTTGTTATTGTTTTCTCAAGCATGAGTGAGTAGTTTTATTTCTAGGATTGTGGGGATCTATGTATGCAATGAGGGATTGATTGATTAGTATAATTACCCTTTATTTCAATTGTTTCCTGTGATTGAATCGTTCATGCTAGATTTATGAATTAGGCCTGATTTGTATTTCTATTATCGCAATATTGAATCTACTTTGAGAGGAGAGATTTCGTATAGGCTTTCAATCATTAGGCATAGTGATCCTTGACCATGCGAGAGCGGCTAGGTGATCTTTGAGGGAGGTAATGTTCGAGAGAAATTACATGTGCCCTAGATAAATTGACTTATTGGGTGATTATTATTCGTCTCTGATTTCCCAAATTGTATGCATAGTGATCCATAGTCCTAGTTCTTTATTAATTGATTCTTACCTTCATATTTAGTTCTGTCATTTGCCTATTAGTTTAGTCACACACCCATTTTCAACTGATTTAGTTAGTGTAATATTAGAATTCAGATACAATAATATAACTTTCTCCCTGTGGATTCGATCCTGACTTCCCCGACTACTTGTTAGTGGACCTTAGGTTATTTTTGATAAGGTGATACGACTTTAGTCTGTCAAATTTAAGTTGTCTTTCGATGATATTTAACAAGTCGAGCATAAGATTTTAAAGAGCCTTAGCCTTGGCTCGGCTCGAAAGCTAATGAACCAACTGAAAAAGTATTAAGATTGTTAAAAACGATCTTTCATGTAAAATATTAAATGTCTCATATTGGTTTACAATAGCTTGTTTTTCTATATAAAATATTACTACTATAGCTATATTTATTGTTTGAATTTAAGTTGTCCCATATTGGTTAGGAAACAAAAGTTTAAGATTGTGTTCTTTTATACATGGAACAATATTGCATTTCTTCATTGGGTGGAAACTATTATATTCTCTCAAAGTTTGTTTCATCAAATCCCACATTGGTTGGACAATGAAACATTAACTTTTTTTTTTCTCTATAAAAGGCTACTCCAAGTACCTAAGTCAAAGTATATAGATTGACTCAAATTTGGGTTGAGCTTTGATTCAAGTTTGAGCTCGAGCTTGATTTGAGATTGAATTTTAAGTTTCGAGTTTGATTCGAGTTCGAGCTCGAGTTCAGGATTTCAAGTTTGATTTTTTCAAGCTAGCGAGTTTTCGAATCGATTAGAGCTTGACTTCGAATTTTCGAATTCGAGTCGAGTTTAGGCAAACTCAAGTTCGACTCGTATAATTTGCACCCCTAATTATCAATACCATATAACTTTTATTTAATGAAATTTATCTTATTCCTTTAAAAAATACTTTCATTTTTCCAATCCAAGTATTATGACAAAAGGCCCAATCCATCCCTTCTTTTCATGTTGGCAGTTGGCCTACCATTGACGTCAATGATCGGTTCAAGTGGCAATAAACAAAAATCAAATCTCACTATCTTCCGAACATAAAATTTTTGTCCCATATAATTGTGCCATAATTTATGCCGCTCTGTCTGGTTTTAGTTTTGTTTTTTGAGGGTTTGTCTGATTAGTTAACATTCGTAATATCGTATACTTTAATCTTTTTACGTTTTTGCTATCATCCGCAATTCACGCTTGCTTGCTGCCATTGGTCAATGGTTGTCAATATTATGTATAAACTCACCCCACTAAATATTACTGGGAATTCCAATAGTAACCCTTAGAAAGCTCTCGTCACGAGTTCACGACTCACGAGTCACGACAACGTACAAAATCCACTAAACTTGGTGTTTTCTCGCCAAAACCATTTGAATTTGTCCATCTACTATATTTTATTCCAAAATTTCCTCTATATTATCACGGTAAGTCTACCACGTGTCCACGACTATTTGCCAAGTTTCGGTTTAAACTTGATAATTACTTCCTCTATTTTTTTAATTGCACCATTTCAATTTTAAGCATTTTTTGCAAAATTAGCGGTTCTAGTAGTAGCTTTTAGCTGTTGCAATAGCCGTAGTGGTTGGGAGTAACTGCTAGCAGTCTACTTAGCGTTAAATATAGTTGTTTAATTTAGGGGTGTAAATGAGACGAGACAACTCGCAAGCTACTCGAGATCGATTCGGTCAAAACTCGATCTAAGCTCAACTCGATTGAGCTTGAATCGAACTCAAGCTCGACTCAAGATGTTGTTGACTGGGTAAGTCGAGTTAAGCAACTCGATACTCGACTCGAAAACTCGTGAGAAGCTCGAATACCCAATTTAATAGCAAAATACCTAAATTTAATATTTTTCTACTTTATTGTTGCTTTTGCCATGAGACACTTGCAAGCAACAGGACAACCTACTCGGTCAAAGCCCGATTAGATCAAAACTTGACTCGGTCAACGCTCGACTTGGTCAACGCTCAGTCAAAACTCGACTCAATTCAAACTCGCTACAAAATGCTAATGAGTCGAGTCGAGCTAGCTCAAGCTCGAACTCAACTCGCATCATTGACACCCCTAGTTTAATTAGAAGTGTTTGGGGAAAATAGTTGTTGAAATTGTAAAAGACAAAAAATGCCTTTTATGCAAATATGAAATGAACTAAAACAATTTCTTTAATTAGTCAATAGTTATTCAATATTTATATTTCAAAGAACTTACACAAAAAAAAGAGTATACGACTTTTTATCTGATCCAAGAAATGTATAAAATTTAAGATAATATTTTACTCTCAAAAAATTTATATTCCTATTTTAACTAAAATGCTTGTGCAATTTAGAGTATAAAATATTGTGAAATATCAATTATATCTTCTTTTTAAATAAATATTTAAATCACATCCCTGCTATTGTAAAAGAAAAAATGAATTGCCATAACATAGCAATTAATAAACATTAAAAGGAAAAATAAATTAAAAACATTGGTTCACAATTCTATCTTATATTATTATATAGTGTTTATTCGCTAGACCGCTACCTATAAATCTCAAACATTACATGTAGTAATCTACTCCAACCGCTACCCATAATCTACTCCAACCGCTACCCGCTACTACAACCACTACCTTACTAAACACTCATAATTTTCTTAAGTAGCGTTTTAATCTTGTTCAATCTCTACCCGCTACCTAAAACGCTAGTGCCAAATAGAGCCAACTGAAGTCTTGTTAGATTCGTTTCAATGCAAGGATTCCAAATATCAAAATTTTGTAACTTTTACTTATACGCAATTAGAGATATTAACGTTCAAAAAAGCGTCTCGGCAAACGTGAAAAATAAAATGGTGCCATTAGAAAAAAGCGAATGAAGTATAAAGCATAAAGGAAAGGAAAAATTGTCAAAAATAATCCCATGTTTTGGCCATCTTCCCAAATTAATCCCAACTTTGGATTATTTTTATATAATCTCAAGTTTGTTAGTAGTCTTCTCTTATTGGTCCCTAGTGAAAAAAGTCTATTTAAAACTCGTTTTAAAGGTCAACACGCCGCGTGAAACATTTTCGTTTGCCTTTCATTCTAATAATGGAGTGGTGATGAAGGCGATTAGGGGTGATTTTTTTAAATAAAATGGTGTCTTATCAACTTTTTAAAATTAGTTCAAAGGATTATAGGTCTTTTGGACCAATATGGGAAGATGACTCCCAAACGTCAGATTATTCAAAAATAATTTAAACTTGGGATTAATATGGGAAGACACCTGAAACTTGGGATTTTTTTACAATATTTCCTAAAGGAAAAAACGGCAACAATAATATTAATTGTAACCTTGAATTTTAAAAAACATTGCCATTAGACCTTGCATATAGAGAGACCCGACTTGAATCAGACTCAAAAATGAATTGACTCGAGACCTGAAACGATCCGTACTCGACACAAATCTGATAAACTTAAATGACCCCGAACTATATCGTTAACTATGATTTCCCACTATGAAGTGAAATAAATTTTAATTTTTTGTTATATTAATACTTTGTTAGTTAGTTTAATAATATCTCTTATCTGTTAGTTGTAAGTATTGAATTAAAATATTTTATTTTTGTTATTATTTTATTTATTAATTATATAAGTAATTCATATATTATTTGGCCTGAAATGGACCCGACTCAATTGCATAGACTCGTAACAAATCTCAACTCGAAAGTAAGAAGGCTTGGAACATACCTGAATTGTGTAGGACTATAAGTACTATAAGCGGAATTTCATGAATCACATTCATAAGCAGTTAAAATAGGATCTCATACATATACATTCAAGGATCACATAATAGTTAAGAATTAACCTTTGACGCGTTATTTCCACTAAACTCTTCAAGATCCAGATATAGAACCGCAATTGAGATTCCTCTACTAAGTCCACCAATCCAGATCAACGCTACACCAATGCTAGTTGGAAGGAAGAGGGACTCTACTATTTCTTGGAGCAGTATTACGTGACTTTTGAAGAGAGAGAATAGGAGAGAGAAAATATTGAGAGATACATTATCCTTTGTTTTCTCATTCCTTAACTAATTATAGAAGTAATTAGGTTAAGCAATCCCACTCCCCTTCTCCCTCTTGGCCGACCACCCTAGGGCCCTTTATGGGCTCTAGTTTTTCTTTTGTTGATCCAGAAATAATGTGTGACCTTGTAGGATCCATTTAAGTGGGCTTTGGGTTTATTATTTACTAACCCAAAGGTCTATAGCATTCTCTAGCAAGAGGTAAAGACGACTCAATTAAATGAATTTATTATCTCCATAATATGATCCATAGTATATTTAATAATTGCATTATAGTCAATGACACAATTCCTTCAATCTCCCACTTGTCCGAAACGAGTGTGCAATCTTCAAATTCCTTAAGTCTCTCAGTGTCCAATTTGATAGTATGACCATATTTCTATGTCATCCATACTAGTCTTCAAATTAATCCTTGAAATACGAGTTCGAATTGACAAACAAATGATCATCATATAATCCATTTGAGCACGGCCATGCATTTTTCAATTCTCACTCTTCAAGGGGCCAAGACACCTATCCTATCTCACATAGGAGGACTTTTCAATCTTGTGGCACCCAAAACTCCCACCCAACTTTTAGCACAACCCGAACGCTGCCTTTATAGTCCCCTTTTACGTCATGAGTCATGACGTTTGACAGCATTAAAGTTATACCAATCATTAGGCTAGGTAGTGTTCCACTCATGTCTTAGAATCCACTAATATAATTACGAAGTTATAAAAACTTTTAAGTAGGTCTGTTCGATCGTGTATCAATTATACATGTTCATATGATTGACTAAACATCTCCATGTTCCCATAGCCCATGAAACGGCGCTATCAATCAATCTTATATGCTAACCCTTTAATAAGTCATTTATGTCTAATTTAATGACTTAAATTAGGAACTATAATATTCTATGAATTCTGTTCACTTATGGTGTTTCATTTATCAAATCACATATTTGACAAAACCATTGAATTTAAGATATATTTTGGACATTTTATTTAATACCAAACCAAAATTAAATAAGACAAAATTTATTTCTCATAAACATAAAATAGCAAAACCATGTCTCTACATTGTAACAAGTTTCTCTAAACCTAGTACAATATAAAGCCACTCTAACATTTGCTTCAAGCCTATAGCCCTAGCGTGACACTCATGCTTGGGTTGAGGTAGTGGTTTAGTGAGCGGATCAGCCACATTCTCATCCGTGTGAATTTTGCAGATCCTAACATCCTTCCTGTCAACTATCTCCCGAATGAGGTGATACTTCCTCATTACATGCTGGGATTTGTTATGTGATCTAGGTTCTTTTGCTTGCGCAATAGCACCATTGTTATCACAGAACAACTCAATCCCTTCCAGAACACTAGGTATGATATCCAGCTCTGTCAAGAACTTCTTTATCCAAACTGCTTCTTTAGCTGCTTCAACCGCTGCTAAATATTCTAATTCTATCGTAGAGTCTGTTACAGTGCTTTGCTTTGAGCTCTTCCAGCTCACTGCTCCTCCATTTAGACAAAAGACGTATCCTAACTGAGAGCGGTAATCATCTCTGTAGGTTTGGAAGCTCGCATCAGTATAACCTTTAACAACCAACTCACTTTCACGTCCATAGACTAAGAACATGCCTTTAGTTCTTCTCGAGTACTTAAGGATGCTCTTAGCTGCAATCCAATGTGCTTCCCCTGGATTTGCTTGGAACCTTCTACACATGCTCAAGGCATGTGCAACATCTGGTCAAGTACTTATCATGGCATACATGATAGATCCTATAGCCGAAGCATAAGGTATGCTACTCATTCGTTTTAACTCATCAGGCTTAGTCGGGCACTGACTCTTGCTAAGCGATATGCCATGTGACATGGGAATGAATCCTCTCTTCGAGTTTTCCATGTTGAACCTTGCAAGAACTTTATCAATATAAGTTTCTTGACTTAGTCCAATCATCCTTCGAGATCTATCTCTATGGATTTTAATTCCCAGTATGTACTCAGCTTCTCCAAGATCCTTCATGGAGAAACAACTTTTCAACCATTCCTTGACTGACTCAAGCATTGGTATGTCATTTCCCATGAGTAGTATGTCATCTACATACAATACCAAGAAGACTAAGCTGCTTCCACTAAACTTCTTGTAAACACATGACTCTTCTTCGCTTTTGATGAAACCAAATTTCTTGATTGCCTGATCAAATCAAATATTCCAGCTCCGAGATGCCTGCTTTAATCCATAAATGGATCTTTGAAGCTTGCAAACCCTTTTAGGATTTTCCCGGATCCTCAAAACCCTCGAGTTGTGTCATGTACACATCCTCATTCAAGAACCCTACAAGAATGCAGTTTTGACATCCATCTGCCAAATTTCATAATCATAAAATGCAGCAATCGCTAAAAGTATCCGAATTTACTTAAGCATTGCTACTGGAGAAAAGGTCTCATCATAGTCTATACCATGAATTTACCTGAATCCTTTTGCAACCAGTCTTGCTTTATAGACATAGACATTTCCATCTTTGTCTGTTTTCAATTTGAACACCCACTTGCATCCAATAGGGTTAACCCCATCAGGCAAGTCGACTAGGGTCCAAACTTTATTCTCAAACATGGAGTCTAACTCGGATTTCATGGCCTCAAGCCATTTCTCAGAGTCTGGGGTCGTCAAAGCTTGTTTGTAGGTAGTAGGTTCTGAATTCTCCAAAATCATTATTTCAGAGTTTTCAGTTAATAGGAAATCAACCAACCTCTTGTTTGGAATCCTTGGTCTACTCGACCTACGCAGGGACTGAGCATCAAGAGAAATAATCTCTTCACCTTCTTGAAGATTTTCGCTTGAATTAGATTCAAGTGGGTAGGTAGGAGGTTCACGCGTTGAATACGTCATCTCCTGAACTAGACTTTCGTCTTGTCGGGCCGTCTCTGACATAGTGTGAGCCACGTCCAGTTGTTGCTCATCTCGAATTTCTTCGAGAATTATTTTACTCCCACTTGTCTTTCTAGAAACAAATGCGTTTTCAAGATAGACACCAACACGAGCAACAAACACTTTGTTCTCTTGACGGCTATAGAAGTAATAACCCCTTGTCTCTTTTGGGTATCCCACAAAGAGACATTTTTCTGATTTGGGTGCAAGTTTGTCTGAAAGTAAACGTTTTACATAGACCTCACATCCCCAAATCTTAAGAAAAGACAAGTTTGGAGTTTTTCCATTCCATAACACATATGGAGTCTTTTCTACAGCCTTTGACGGGCTCCTGTTTAGTATGTGTGCAGCTGTTTTGAGAGCATATCCCCTAAAAGAAATCGAAAGATTAGCAAGACTCATAATTGATCGAAACATATCCAATAAGGTTCGATTCCTCCTTTTAGATACACCATTTAATAGCGGTGTTCCTGGCGGAGTCAATTGTGAAAGAATTCCACAATCCTTCAAATGATCATCAAACTCTTGGCTCAAATACCCGCCACCACGATCGGATCGCAGGGCTTTGATTGTCTTACCAAGTTGATTTTGTACTTCATTTTGGAACTCTTTGAATTTGTCAAAAGATTCCGACTTATGTTTCATTAAGTAGACATATTCATGTCTACTCAAATCATCAGTGAAGGTAATGAAGTAGTTAAACCCTCCCCTTGCCTTTGTGCTCATAGGACCACAAACATATGTATATATGAGGCTCAAGAGATCGCTGGCCTTTTCACCTTTCCAGTAAATGGTGACTTTGTCATTTTCCCCATCAAGCATGATTCACATACATCAAATTATTCGAAATCAAATGATGGAAGAATACCATCCTGTTGTAACTTGTGGATGCGCTTTTGGTTTATATGACCCACTCGACAATGCCAAATGTAGGTTAGGTTTGATTCATTTTATTTTTGTTTCTTGCTATCTATGTTATAGACTTGTAATGACCTATCAAACACATATAAGCGATTTATCAATTTAGCACTAGCATACACTAGAGGAAAAAAGCCCAAGGGCTGCGGTCAAAAGGGGCCCAAGGGCTGCGTTTTTTGACCGCAGCCATTAGACTAGCAGCCCTTGGCAATTAGGAAGGGCTGCGGTTTCTAACCGCAGCCCTAAGCGCGTTAAGGGCTGCGGTCAGGGCAAAAACTGCGGTCAGGGCAAAACCGCAGCCCTTGGTTGGTTAAGGGCTGCGGTTAAGGGCAAAAACCGCAGCCCTTAACTCACTAAGGGCTGCGGTTTTTGCCCTTAACCGCAGCCCTTAACCAACCAAGGGTCAGCGGTTTTTTCCCGAACCGCACCTCTAGACCCAAAAAAAAAAAAAAAAAATTTTTTTTTTTTTGCATTTTTTAGCCCAAAATGACCCCCTAAACAATTATATATATAGAAAAGTATCATTTTTCATTACAAATATATAGGAAGTTACAAAAATATGGTACTCCAGCTAAATTCAATTTGACAGCTTCATATTTTCTCTTCTTGAGGAGCAAAGATCCTCTTGATGCCCCATCCATATCTTTTTTCTTCTTCACAAATTCTTAGATGCAAAATTTTCAAATTGTTTGAGGTGCAACCGCACAAGAGCTTAACTAAACCAATAAACAACCAACAACCAATAAGCGACCAAAACTGGAACTATAATAAACAAAAAATTTAAGTGATTCAAGGAACATAGAACTAAGATCACAAAGAAAAAGAAAGAGAACTTGTATGCATTGACAAACATTGTTCAAAGAACGAAACAAAAAATATCTTCATCCAATTGCCCCAACACCTTTAAACACACGGGTATTATGAAGGCGACAAAGTACAAGGGAGTATCAAGTACGACTATATACTCCCTCGTTTGAGTACTAGTTCAATTGCACTATCGGGAGGGGGGCTTGCGAGGGGTCGTTGAGGGGGGTGGGGTTGCAGGGGGTCAGTGAGGAGGGTGGGGCTGCAGGGGGTCGGTGAGGGGGGTTGTGCAGGGGGTCGGTGAGGGGGAGATTGCAGGGGGGTCGGGGAGGGGGTGGGGCCGCAGGGGTCGATGAGGGGGTGGGGCTGCAGGGAGGTCGGTGAGGGGGTGGGGCTGCAGGGGGTCAGTGAGGGGGGGGATTGCAGGGGGGTCGGTGAGGGGGGATTGCAGGGGGGTGAGGGGGGGCTTGCAGGGGGTCGGGGAGGGGGGATTGCAGGGGGTCAGTGAGGGGGGGGGGCCGCAGGGTCGAGTGGGGGGGAGTGCGGGGGGAGTGCAACAGGGAGGGGGAGTGCGGGGTGGGAGTGCAGCAGGGGGGGGGGAGTGCAGCGGGGGGGGGGCTGCAGGGCCGGGTCGGGGGGAGGCAACAGGGGGGGGGAGAGCGGGGGGAGTGCAACAGGGGGAGGGGCAGGGCGGGCCGGGTCGGGGGAGTGCAGCAGGGGGGGGGAGAGCAGGGGGAGTGCAGCAGGGGGGGAGGGCAGGGGGCTGGTCGGGGGAGTGCAACAGGGAGGGGGGCCGGGAGGGCGAGGGGACGGGGGAGGAGATAGTTCAAGTCGCCAGGGAGGGGCCGGGCGGGGGCGGGGGAACCGTCTTATCACCATCTGGATACCACGAAATATCATCTCCTCTCTGATACTCTCTCTCACTAAAATCAAACCACCAAAAGTAATCAAATTAAACAAAGATCTAATTCACTAAAATCAAATTAAACATTCACATTCTGATTCCCTGTCTCTTAAAGGTGCTAACACACAATCTCACAAATGAAAGAAACAAACTTTCGCCAATTTAAAAAAAAAAATCTCAAAGAACAAAAAAGCAACATGACCCAACATATTAAACATTCATTTCATCAAGACCAACATCACCCCACTTACATTCTACTTACGGGAAACTCTTACTAGCTAAGTCCACTGCAGATCTAGCTGACTCCTATAATAATATCGAATAAAACTTCCCATAAAATTAAACCATTTTCATAACATTCAATTACAAAATATAGTATATGGTTCTATAAAACTTTAATTTCACCGGATAAAGTTACAATGATAACAAGTATCAGGCATCAACATTTTCCACATAGAAAACATCACAACTAGGGCTCAAAGAGAGCAAAACTAAAACATAATACCAACAATTACCAATTGCAATATACAACATAAGCCATTTTATCACAAGAAGGGCAACCAGATCGATAAGCATTACCTTCTGTAAACAACCTTCAATCCTCTCCAATCCACAAAGTTACTGAGCTAATTGTCCTAAAACGGCCTTTAATTACTCAAAATGTACTTAGAAACAAATAAATGATGTTATATAAGCCTAATTGTTTGTAAACTAATTATTATTGCCAAATATATGGCCAAATTACATTATATGATCCTAAATGTGTTAAAAGGTTCATAATGGTCGAAAATAGCCTAAAATGTTCTCTTCTTATCCCAAATGTAGTTAAAAATGAATCAACAAACTTAGATGATTATAATAGTTTGTCAAATTATATTTGATGACACTAAATGCATACAATTACATTATACCACCATGTTTTTGCATGAATCAATGGACAAAAAACCCATGAAAACATTCACTTAATTGCTTATTAGGCCAATAAATCACACAAATATCAAGCTATAACCACTTCATTATCCATGGATCAAGCAATTAAAGTCCTAAAATAACCACTTTGATGCATATTAGGCCAAGAAATCCCACAAAAATCAATAACTAACTAATATTCACCAACTTTATGCATGAAGCAAACAATCAAGGTCAAAACAATTCAATAAAACCAGTACCATGATCCCAAAGGGGCTACAATGCCCATACTAATTCCTCGAACAATCATCTTCAACTAAGGGGAAAAGGGGGGATAAATAAGGTTCATCCTCGAACAATCAACTTCGGATAAAAGGGTTCTAATTTCTAAAACATAATCGAAAAAGAATTCTAACCTCGTCTCCCTTTGGTTTCTTCACACCATCTCCAATAATAATATTAGCCATGGTATACTCGCACCGCAACGCACCTGAAAAGCATTATAACCATGTATCATGCTATTAACAAATGAACTTTCCACGTAAGAAAGATATATCCATTATCAACATATCAGCAATATAAATCAATGTATAAACTCGTATTGAGAATCGAATAAGCTAATATAGTCTAGACAAGGATTAATATCTAATTAACCTAAATTGTATTCTATAATATCAGTCCCAGGATTAAAAAGTATGTTTTTGATATCTTATAGATGCTCACTGATCCTATTCCTTAGACCCCTTACTAAATACTCATATGTTTACGTGTCCATGCTTTATGCAATGTTCATTTACCGGTATATTCCTGGGTGTGCAGGGATGGGAGGACTGGGCGGGGGGTGTGCGGGGGGGAGGGTTGGCAAGAGGTGTGCAAGATCGGTGAGTTCTCTGCAATGGTCCACAAAAACCAGTTTGTGTTCCGTTTATCAATGAAACAAAGATCGAGAAATGCAACCGAGATGTGATGCCGGTATCGGGAAGCAAAAGGTTGGAA
The DNA here is from genome assembly GCA_947646795.1 of Beta lomatogona. Taxonomy (NCBI): domain Eukaryota; kingdom Viridiplantae; phylum Streptophyta; class Magnoliopsida; order Caryophyllales; family Amaranthaceae; genus Beta; species Beta lomatogona. Next base: position 2,374,215 of record CANSNZ010000288.1, on the reverse strand, counting down.
GCCAACTTATTTACAAGTAAAAGTGGCACAACATTCTGGTGTCTAAGAGATTGTGTAAATAATGTTATAGCCAGGTAATTCGAGTGTACCAAACCATTGGATTCAATAATAGATATAGACAAGCTTTAGCCGAAATATTAAACACACTAAAAATTCAAAGAAGATACTCGAGTTTTACCTGTTGAACCAAAACTCTAAGGCGAGCAAGCAGAGCAAGAATCATTACGAGAGAACCCCACGAAAAAGAACGGGCAAGCGAGTAGATATTTCGCCGTAAGAAAGTCAAGGAATTTGTGTGGGTGTCATTAATTCATCAACCAAAAAGATCCTACTTAAGCAGAGAATATGAGTTATTAGTGCACTTTGCATGTAAGTTGACAAGATACAATCATTAATTTCAGAGATTCATCTAAGCACAACACAAAGGATGCATCGCTGCCTTCAGCATAGGCTCAACCATCTGCAGCACCAAAATTGACAGCAGTATAAGAACATGTCATTAACAAGGAATCATTAAATAAACCATGCACATTCACTAAACCACAATCCAAGAAAAGAAGAATTCTTAACAAGCGCTTACAATCACCACAATGCTACCAAAATCAAATCTGATTTGCCTAAAACAAGTGAGAAAAACAAGATTTTCATAGCGCTTATAGCCATCTAAGACGGGAGAAATAATGAAATTGCTTTAACACAAAGCTTAGCCATCAACAATAAAGTAAGGGATGGGGTATGTATAATCAACACACCACAAAATATGAAAAGATTGACAAGATAACACCATTACATAAAAGGCCCCTGTCAAATCTAAAATCTCAAACCCTAGGAGAGTCAAAAAGCTTCCTTCATCCTCATTTTGAGGTAAATCAATATACTCATACTACATAATTCTGAGCAGCTACTTGATAATTCACTTAAATCGCAAAATCAAATCAGTTACTACATAACAATTTTACAAATTGAAAATTTACAATTCACAATATCAAATGATTTCCAACTTACCAGTGATAATGATAGCTTTAACATCATTTATATTCAAAGCTTCATCATATAACTCTTTCAATCCATCAATTAATACCAAAAAAAAAAAAAGAAAGAAAAAAAGTGTAATTCGCATTTGAAATTGAAAATTAAACGAAATTCGATTACGAAAATGAGAAACAAACTCGGAATCGCCAAGGAATTAACAGGAGGATTTGAAAGAGTGATAAGAGCAACTCCATCGTTTCCGACCTCCATTGAAACTCGAGGTTTCGCCATTTTTACACTTCGAAATTAGGTATTTTTCTTCGTAGATTTTGCGAGAGATATCATTCATACTTTACATATCTACACAATAATCTTAATCAAAACAAAAAAAAAGAGAGAGAAACCTTGTTTGTGCGCAGTTCATCTTGTTCAACGGCAATGAGGAAAGAGAGAGAAAACAGCACCGAACGAAGGAGAAAGAGTGAGAGAGCAGCACGGCGAGCGCCGAGGGGAGGTGGAGCACCGGCAAACTGAAGGGGAGGTAGCGCGCCAGGCGAAGAGAAAGAAACGGGGTGGGGGAGAAGAAGAGGGGTAGGGTTTGCGTGACCACGCGATAGAGAGAGAATGAGGAGAGGGGTGAGTAAATGGGGCTGCAGGGGCCTGGGAGAATAAACGTGAGGATTAATTAGGCCCAAGGGGGCTGCGGTTAGCCCAAAAACCGCAGCCCTTTAGTGTGAAGGGCTGCGGTTTTGGGCTAACCGCAGCCCTTTAGTATGAAGGGCTGCGGTTTTAAGATAACCGCAGCCCTTGTATCGCAGCCCTTGCCTTTTTTTCCACTAGTGATATAACATATTATTGTAAGAAATGGAACAACATTTGTTCAAACCTTTCAACTACTTAAATTTCAATATTATTTAATGGATGAAAATGGTCGAATTTATAATCACGATCCATGCAGTAACATCATTTTGAATCCATTCAATTTGAATTGGTATTTTCTTCATTATAATTTTTGTGAAGAGACATCCACAAAAATTTATCTTGGACAATTTGTTAATTTCAAAACAAAACCCTTCAGAATCCAAAACAGAAACAGAAATTATGTTCTTAGTTATCGAAGGAACCAAATAACAATTATTTAGTTCTAAAACAAAGCCAGATGGCAAATGCAAACTATAGCTTCCTATGGCAAGTGCAGCAACCCGTGTTCCATTTCCAACGCGAAGCTCTACCTCGCCCTTTGCCAGCCTCCTACTTCTTTTTAGTCCCTGCATATCATTAACTATGTGAGAACCAAAATCGGTATACCCATAAAGAAGTAGAAGTCAAATTGATTTCTATAACAAATATACCTGAAGTGGAAGCACCAGACTTCTTTTCCTCCAAGTATATAGGGCAGTTCCTATTCCAGTGTCCTATCTTGTGACAATGGAACCACTTGCTTTCCGCGGCCACCTTTGGCTTGGCGGTTAGCTTAGGTTTTTCAACAACCACGGTAACTTGCTTGTCTTTGTCCTTCTTTCCTACCCATTTCTTCTTAAAACCCTTTCCCTTCTGAACCATCAAAACCTCTTTCTTTGGTTCTTTAGGGATATTCCTCTCAGCATTGACCAACAACCCGTGCAACTCTTACAAAGTCTTTTTAGACTCATTCATGTTGAAGGTCATCCTAAACTGATTGAAGTTGTCAGGCAATGAGTGGAGAATAATGTCAGTAGCCAACTCAACCCTATAAGGGAATCCAAGTCGTTCCATGTTTTCGAAAAGACCCATCATAGCGAAAACATGGGGGCCAACAGCTTGACCCGACTTCATGTGACATTCTAGTATCTCCCTACTGGTCTCATACCGCTCAACTTGGGCCTGTGTTTGAAACATGGCCCGCAGCTCTTGCATGATGGTATAAGCATCCTTGGTTTCGAACCTATTTTGGAGGTCCGGCTCCATGGCTGCTAACATCATGCAAGTGATCGGTACAGACCTATCATTGGCCTGCTTAGCACGACGTTTGTCGGCTTCAGTCGACTCATCAGTAATCACATGAAGTGGGGTTTCTAAGACATCCTCTCGACCCTCAGACCTCAATACGAGTCTTAGGGTTCTTTCCCAATTGATGAAGTTTTCACCATTCAGCCTGTCTTTTTCAAGGAAAGGACGAATGTTGAAAACAGAGTTGTTGTTGTTGTTAGACATAGTATCTACAGACAGAATAAACAAAAGCAAAGTTCAAAATTATATTTATAAAACAACCTAAAACATGCAAAGGTTTCTAGGTTGTCACCTATTCAATCTTAATGTCCCATTTGAATAAGTGAATACAAGATCCTATCAACATGCAACACTAAGCAGACGGAGGCCTTATCTTAACGTTACATTCTCAAGGTAAGTAAACTCCTTTACTAATTATGTAGTAACACTTTATAATTCTTGTTTAGACTGGTAAACATCGCATGCTTAACTATCTCTTGTTTCAAAACCCAAAACGCTTTTGATGATTTTGTTAAGGATAACCAAACTAAGTAGTAAAATTCGCAATTTTACCTTATCTTTCAAAATTAATGATAATACCCTGTGGAGGCATGACCTATTACTATTAATTAAGGGTTAATAAGCATTTTATGTTTGGAAAAGCTAACCTTAATATTTGCGGGACCTAAGTTTATTATGTTGTTATGAATTAGTGAACTCTAGCGCATTGATAACCAACATACAATAAACGTATAAGCATATTAAATAATAATAAAATGCAAAAATAAATATGATCAAGTATGGCCCCTAATCCTAAGAACTAAGCATCTTGATTGGGCTCCTCCTTAGACTCTTCATGGATCTCCATCCACCTTAGTCGTGGGCCTTCTCTTGACGGGCTCGTCTTTGGATTACATAAGTATCAATATAATTTAAAAAATATCTAAATTAAATAAATTACAAAAATACTTAACGATACGCAGATCGTATTTAAATTACAAGAATACATCACGATACGCAGATCGAATTTTCTAACTTACATTTTGGGCCATACTAGTCATTCATAGCAATTATATCAAATACAAAATGCCACATCATAATATCACATATTATTCTTGCCATCAATCAAAATATCAAATATTCTTAATTATAGCAAGTAGATAAAATATTTAAGTAATTCCTAACCACCAAAAGATTCTATTCTAGAAAATCTAGCCTACTAATTTTAATTAGATTAAAGAATAAAATTATGGAATTATTTAACTAAAAGTCTGCTCAAAATCCTGAAAATCTGTTTTAATAATTTTCCCAACAAAAAATATGTTTTAATGATTTTTTTTTTTAAAAAAAATCGCCTAGTAAGCCACGCTGCTGCTGCCGCAGCCCTGGCTGCCCACCCTTGACCACCTGGAGCAGCCACCGTGGCCCCACCAGCAGGTGGTTGCGCCACCCAGCCATGGCTGCTCCGCCTCCCTTTTTTTTGTTTTGTGGGAAATAAATTAAATTACAACTTCTTGTAAATTAATATAGTGATCAAATTAAATTAAACATAATCTCCTTGATGCATAATTTTGAAAATTAATTTAAATCTCCATTTAGATTAATTTTAGGGCTATTCATATCAATTAACCTTAAATTCACATAAAACTCTTTTTACATGAATTAATTTGTCATACATAAACAATTTAAATATGAAAAATCAGATTAATTATATGAGTTGAATTTTAGAAATTAACATAAAATCTCTATTTTAATTTAATTCATATATATTAATCTCTAATTCACACAAAAATCTTTTCACATGTATTAATTTTCATATATAAACAATTTAAATATGAAAAACAGATTAATAATATAAATTTAACTCTCGAAACTTTCGAAAAATTTGAGATCTAAAATTGAATTTTAATTTCAAAAATTAGGGTTTTATTATAAAAATTCGTCCATTCAAATTTAATTTTGAAATTAGAAAATTAGGTCAAATTATGTTAAAAAATTTCGGCCCAACCAAGAAAATCCGAATTTCAAAATTTTTAGGTCGAATTAATAAAAAAAAAAAAATCGACTATTAAGCAAATTAAATCAAATTTAATTAATCCAATTAAATAAAACATCCATAATTCAATTCCTCCCCTTAATCAAATTAAAATTAGTCATACACATCAAAATAAATCTAATTATTATGACCAAAAACCTATATGCAAGAGGCTAAAACTGATACCATTGTAGGATTATAAGTACTATAAGCGGAATTTCATGAATTACATTCATAAGCACTTAAAACAGGATCTCATGCATATATATTCAAGGATCACATAATAGTTAATAATTAACATTTGACGCGTGATTTCCACTAAGCTCTTCAAGATCCGGAGATAGAACCGCAATTGAGATTCCCCTACTAAGTCCACCAATCCAGATCAACGCTCCACCAATGCTAGTTGGAAGGAAGAGGGGCTCTACTATTTCTTGGAGCAGTATTACATGACTTTTGAAGATAGACAATAGGAGAGAGAAAATATTGAGAGATCTAGTATGTTTTATTTTCTCATTCCTTAACTAATTATAGGAGTAATTAGGTTAAGCAATCCCACTCCCCTTCTCCCTCTTGGTCGGCCACCCTAGGGCCCTTTATGGGCTCTAGGTTTTCTTTTGTTGATGCAGAAAAAATGTGTGACCTTGTAGGATCCATTTAAGTGGGCTTTGGGTTTATTATTTACTAACCCAAAGGTCTATAGTGTTCTCTAGCAAAACGTAAAAACGACCCAATTAAATGAATTTATTATCTCCATAATATGATCCATATTATATTTAGTAATTGCATTATAGTCAAGGACACAATTCTTTCAAATTGAACTGACCCGACCTATTTCCAACCCGTTTGCCACCTATCACTGCCATTTCGCAAAACCTCATCATTCAAAAGACTAAACCCTCAACTGTGGTTGTTTCCCTATATTTTCTTTTCCTTAATTGAGTACTTGCTCCGCCAGATTACCAAGATAGTGGTATCAAATGATGCTACTCACATAAACTCCGACCTTTACCAAGAACTATTACTTCCGTGAGTATGGTATACTCTGTAATAGTACTCATGATTGATTTAAAGGGATTTAGCAAACTACTCATTCAAACAAGATGCATCTTTCTTTTAGGGAGTTTATTTCCTTAGTTACTCCACAATTAAGCGTGCTTGGCTGGGAGTAGTCTTAGGATGGGTGACCTCCTGGGAAGTTTTCTCAGGGTGTGCATGAGTGAGGACAAAATGTGCCGAAAGAACTTGTGTTAGTTATTGAGAATAGTTGTTAGCCCTGGATACACATTGGGGATGATATACTCTGACTCCGTATGGGTCGGGTATTACACACCCAGGGTTACTTCTGTAATAATTCTCCAAATGAGCAAAATTTTATTCATTTCTAGTCACTTATTTCTCTCTTCTTTCCTTCTCTTCTTTTTTATTGTTTCTCTTACCTCCAATTAAATTTTGTCTCCCCGCCATTGATTCTATTACCTTCAAATTTCTCTCTCCTCCATTGTTTCTCACATTCAAATTTCTCTCTCCTCATTTGTTTCTCACCTCCAAAATTTTCTCTTATACTGTGTGTATCTCTCTCCACCAAATTCGCATCCTTTATTGAAATTATGAATGATAAAAACAACATTGGAGCTCTGAATCTCATTAATGGCAAAATTAGTTTCATATTTGAGAATCAACAATAGAGTTTTCAAAAAAATTCAAGGACGGAATTGATGATCAATAATGCGAAAGATGATTTAAGAATCAACACTAGTTTTAGATTTCTCTTACCTCATTGTTTCTTTTACCTCGAAATTTATCTATCCTCTGTTGTTTCTAACCTCCAAATTTCTCTCTCATCGTGGCTAATCAAATTGATGAACTGTAAAATATGATTTGAGAAAGTTGGACTTCATCAATGCCAAAACCAATTATTGAAGTTTTAGGCTCCATTTGGTAGGGCGTAAAACATTTTCTTGGAAAATTGTTTTCCTCTATTTTCAATTTTACATTATTTGGTTTGCAAAGGATTGTAACCATTTTCGCTAGGAGTAAAATGGCTCTCCCAATGATGGAAAACCATTTTCCTTCAAAATAAAGGGAAAACTGTTTTCCTTCCTTTTCCTTATCTCTTTCATACACTCCTCTCACTACCTCTTTACTTTCCCTTTCATTTCCTTTTGTTTCATCATTTTTCTTACATGGAACCAAACAACGAAAACCAAGTTTGGAATTGTGTTTTTTATTGTAAATTATTTTCCATGAAAATCATTTTACACTGAAAATGTTTTCACTAGTAGAATAATTGCTTATTGCGGCGGTCATTAAGTGACATATTGATGCGGTTTTGGCCACGCAGCAATCAATGGCGCAGCAATAGGTAATTATCTATTGCTGCGGTTTTTAACCGCAGCAATAGAGCAACCTATTCTTGCGGTTCCCAACAAAAACCGCAGCAATAGGTATGTTTTTTAATTAAACGAAATGAAGCCTATTGCTGCGGTTTTTAGTAGGACCCGCAGCAATAGGTACTGGTATAGGTAAAAAAAAAATTTTTTTTACTCTTTGCCATCAAATTTGAGGGGCAAAAAATACAGATAACATTAATTGTCATCAAGTTCTGCACACACACAAAATGAAAAGGAAAAACCGAAGACGACGCAACCAAATCATCAGACAAGAATAAAATAATTGAGAAAGATAAACGAAAAGAACATAAATAAAAGAAATGCAATTCCAAAATGAACTAAAACAAAAAAATGTAAAAAATAACTATAACTAAAACTGATCAAAATTCCAAAACAAACAACCCATTACAAAAAATGTAAAAAATATAAAAATCACAGTAAATTATTAGATTAGTTTCGAACCACCTGTCACCGCCGCCGACATCGACCGACGAGAAGAAAGAACGACGACGAGGAAAGAGAGGAAGGATCAACATCAGCAAAGGGGAGGGGAGGAGCGCGCGACGATCGATCTACTTCGATCTAAATTTGCAGCTTCCCAATTGCGTTAAAACTGATGGGAGGTTGAACATGAACGATTCATTGGAACTTCGAACAAAAAAATTGATGAAGAATGACAAATAAAACAATAAAATCGAACAACAAGATTTAAACAAACCGAGTAAATTCTCTAATCACCTGGAAGAACGATGAGGATTGAACGCCGATGGCAATGGACGAATTAAGGAGCGAGCGGTACCAACGCGACACCCCCAGCAGCGGCGCGAGCAACAACCACACACAACAACACCGACAACTTTTCCCCTGAATTTTCAATCGTCGGCGACGAACAATCTAACTTGTTTCATCGGCGGTGAACAATCGAACCTTCGAACCCTCGAAGTCGCCAGTCTGCAATGGCTAAAGGAAGCAGATCAGCGACTGGAGAAGACGAACTCGCCGACGAATTTCGACGAAGACGGTGATTTCGACGCAAATTTCGAACTCGTCGGCGATAGCAAATTTCGAACTCGTGTGTAGTAGAGATTGGGGCGGATGGGGTTTTGGATTTGAGGGCTTGGTATTTGATTTGGGAGAGAGATGAACCGTTGGATTTAGACGGTGTTGTGAGAGGAAGGATGAGTGTGAGAGAGGAGATCGAGTGAGGGAAAAGAATGAGTGAAAAATGGCGCTAAGGTCTGAGGAATGATAAGGAAACCCTAACTGGGCCTTTTATTATTAATTTTAAAAGTCTATTGCTGCGGTTTCTCCTAGGAACCGCAGCAATAGATTAAAATATTATTTTTTTAATAATATTTTAATTTATTGATGTGGTTCTGGTTGGGAACCGCAGCAATAGGTCTGGTCAAACAGTCAACGAAATTTGAAAAATTTCTCGTTGACAGATATTGCTGCGGTTTCCAGCCACAACCGCAGCAATATGTTTAATTTCGATTTTTCCTTCTTTTTTTTCGTGGTTTATTGCTGCATACGGGTAAAACCGCAGCAATACCACCGCAGCAATAAGCAAAAATTCTACTAGTGTTTACACCCAACCAAACGGAGCCTTAGAGTTCATCAATGGTGGACTTAGTTTCACATTTGAAATATTGCAGTTTTAAAATGAACAAACACTTATGCTCAACTGAGAAAATGAGCGAGAAAGTTTGCTCATTTGGACAAAAGTGATTGCTCATTTTCTCAGATGAGTAGAATGTTTGCCATTTGAAAATGTCTGCTCATTTGGGCGAAAGAGCATAATTTATTAAAAATGAATAATTTTTTGTTCATTTGAATAATTTCAAATGAGTAATGAGCAAAAAAATAGTTTTCAATGTACCATGAGCATGGTACACCATGATACACTGATATCACTATAAATTTTCTCACTTCCTGTTCCTCTTGACATCAGCTTGTTTTTATATCTTAAACTCTCAAGGTTTTCTTATTACGTATCAATACATTGTTATGGTCAAAATTTGAAGAAATGGAGCAATAAATTAGTTGGTTGGTTTTAAAAAAAAATCATTTATCCTATCATTTAAAACAAAGAATTCACTTGAAAAATAGCGTTAATAAAAATTGACCCCTCTAAAATAAATAGCAGGGTTAGAGAATGTCTAACAATAAATTAGAGACGGAGCTGGAGTGTATAGTTATTCCCACTTTATATGAATGCCATCTAGCTTAGTTAGTATAGTCTTATAGAAGTGGTGCCCAATACGTGGAATCCAATCCCGTCTACGCCATGCTTAGTCACTCATTTACACAACCAAAAAAAAAAGTTGTTGCCACTCTATAAAGGAAAAGTCCGAGTATACACATCAGACAAAGTAGAGGTGGCCAGTGGTGCGGGCTGGATGGGCTGGGCCGCGGGCCTTGGCAGGCTGGGCTGCTTGGACGGGGCCCATGACCGGACCGCGAAATAGACGGGCTGGGCGGGCTGGGTTGATGGTCCAAGGAGATCGACCCACTTCGGTCTGGATCGGGCTGTGACGGTTAGTGGAGCGGTTTGAGCTGGGCTGGCGGGTTTCACGGTTTTGTGGCGGGCTGGACCGATCTCATGCGGGCTGGACGAATTGACCGAGCTAGGCTGGCGGGCTTCACGTTTGGTTGGTGCTCTGCTGCTGTAATGATTCTTTATTCTTTTAAACTTCCCAAGTGACAAATTTACAGATCTAAAAGGGGAGATTTTTACATGGTGAGGTTTTTATTCAGATGAAATCAACAGAACAGAGTGAGAGAAAAGGGGACAAATAGGTCAGGAGAGAGAAACCCACACACCACACTATTCTAATTTCTACATTGACAGGGTACGTTTTCAATGCTGATTTGGGGAAATTATTTGGGTCCTCTTCGTTTTTTTATGATTTCTTCTTTTTTTTATTATCTCTTTTTCTTCTTTTCTGCTTTATTTTGTGTCTTATGTTTTTTACCTTTTCTTTTATCTTTTACTTCTTTTGTTTGCTTTTAAGCTTTTTGGCTGAATTTTGTACTAAAAATAAATTGGGCTTGTCTTTTTTAGCTTAATTTTTTTTATTTTTCAATGTTGGGGTAAAATTGAAATAAGAGAAATGGGAGTGGTTTCTTTAACTCCCATCTTGGACCAATATACCTCATTATAGTAGAACAATTAAATATAATTAACAACAAAAAAGAAAACATAAGGTAATATAACTTAACTTAATAAAAGGATATAAGATTCATATAATAATAATATAAACATATATATTATTTTTAAAATAATAATTTCATGTTTTCCACACCCCATGAACTTTAGATTAATTAGCTTTCTTATTTCACAGGTTATATTTGTAATAGTAATATACACACATGATGTGTTGATGAGTAATGTATTATTGTTAATGATATATTAATATATAGCATTTATCATATAATTTAGTCCTTAATAACTATAACCATAATAACAAATATTTAATACATGGAAAGTAATACAAATAAACGACACATAATATTCATGATCATTAGCATTTATTTTATCATAAGTAGTTTTTGTTTAATTTTTTATTACATCTTACTCTTACAATAATGTACACTTTCATAGTAAATTAAATTAAAAACAATAGTAAATATTGAAAGTTCATAATTGACCATATAATTTATACTCTCATAGTAATAAAAATAGAAACAAATATAAATATTCAAAGTTCATATGTCATACCATTGATTTTTATTCAAAATTTCATGGCTTGCTCTCAATTTATATAAAATTAAAATGCCTACGTATCCTTAAATTGATAAGGAATCAAAGCCAATGTAGTTCTTATTATTAAATGTATAGTGATTGATTTGTTTGTTTAAGAGGGAGGATGGACTTGAACTTACTTTTGTAGCGTCAGCCAAAGCTTTCAACACATCACGGATAAGAATAACATTGGTCCAATATTCACTAGTAATTAAGGCTTGAGGATTCTCTTGTGACTCATTAAAAATAATAGTCAACACACCGCGATAATCTATAGCTTGATTTAGTAACTTATAGGTTGAACTCCAACGGGTTGGTGTGTCAATACAGCATCGTCTCTTCTTTACGCCTCTTTCCTTATATAAGGCTATATAACATCTTTGAACATTATGTGCAACTTTAATCCACCTAGTAACAGTTTTAATGGTGTTAACAAAGGTTCTAGTTCAGCCATACCCTCTTGGACAGACAAATTCGGAATATGAGCACAACAACGAACATGTAATAGTGCACCGTCTACAAGCAAGGGAAGCTCAGTATCAACTTTCAAGTACTCGATACACTTTAACAGTAGCATTATCAAGAGACAAAGAAAATACTTTGCGATTCAAATTAAAAGTTTTCAAACAATTCATAATACGAGTTTTCAAATTGAAACCACTATGGGACTCATCCAAAGCTTCAAAACAAATTATCCGTTTTTGCAAATACCAATCATCATCAATCCTATGAGCGGTGACCCAAATAAATGGCTCATGGCAAAAAGGAGTCCACGTATCACAAGTCAAGCTAACCCGACACTTAATTGTATGAAACATTTCAATTAAATGCCCTCTATACTTATAGTAAAGTTGTTGGGTATGACATCTAAGGGTGTTTCTTGGAATATGTCTAAACTGGGGCTGCATGCATGTTCTATTCCACTCCTCAAAGTTTGGCGACTCACTATGATTAAAAGGCAATTCATCAAGAGTAACGTATTTGTTAAAACCATTAATCATAACATCCCTTGCTTATAAAAGAAAGCCTTACCCCCACCGGGTTCCTTACCAAAATACCCGTGCAATTGTCCTTCGCCACTTTCACTTACACCACCAACATGAACATTATCAACTATCATACCATGCTTTTCTTTCAAATGACGTCCTAGAGTACCGGTTCCACCACCTTGTTTCTATTTGAACTTAGAAATTGGTTCTTTACCCATATTCTTACACACTAGGCAATAAGCATGGAATATTTTGGGTTAAAATTTTTCCCCTCAGGATGGCCGACAACTATCGTTCATAATATGGCCATACTCATGAAGTTTCACCTCTACCTTAAGTTTTAGTTTGTTTACTTCCTTCTCCATCTATTTCAAAAATAAAAGTATAGTATTAATTTTACTATTAAATATTTGAATTCAAAACAAATTTATAGTAGTATATTTAGAAGAGTAATTAATAGCTACTATAATATAAAGATATCCCAAATAATTCCATGCATAACAATATTTTATTTTTAAAGGCATGCTTATATTTTAACAATTTCAAAAAAAATTTGCATTTATATGTTAAGCTTAACATTTTCTATTCCCCTTATATTGTCTAACTTTCTATTTCCTTGGACCATCAAACCCGTTGATTCTATTAGCATAAAACTAAACTTTCCAGTTTCCCCCTTTTCATTTACATCTGTGAATTTTTAACTTTCCCCGTCTAGACTTCTTTGTGAAAAAAAAAATTTGAGTGTTGAACTTGAACTGCACTAGAGGTGGCGACGGCGAGTGGAACTCCTTCTCTACTTCCAGATCTTCAGATTTTATGAGTGAGATTTTCAAATTCGACGAAATCAACAATTCCGAATTTTGAACGGCAAAATTTCCAGATCTAAAAGCCAAATTCGACAAGAACAATGGAACTCGTCAAAATAAAAGTTTCGGATTTTCAAAATTCTAATTAATTCAAGGAATATTCGGCAATTCCAAGGCTAAAACTTCCTGTAATTGTAAGTTATCTAAGTTTTAACAATCTAATATCTTTATAAATGTTTAATTTTTGTGGGTTGGGGTTTTTTTGGCCTTAAGTATGATGAATGTAAATTTTATTCCAATTTTGTGGCTTGGGTTTTAGGATTAGATGAAGTCATGATTTGGTTGTTGGGCCCCTAGATCTGCATTTTTTTTTTGCCTTAATCACTGTGGTTAATCTGAAGTTTTGCTCATAATCATGGTTAGCTGTTAATATGAAGTTTTGCTCTTAATCATGGTTAGCTTTTAATCAGATTTGTGTTGGTTGATCTGAAAAAATGAAAATTTCACGGCCGGGCTTGGGCCGACCACGGCCGAGTCACGGTTCGATCGGGCCGTCCATGAACTGGGCTGGTTTGTGGGTTGGGCTGGCTGGGCTGGTGGGTGGACTGGGCCGGTTTCTTGGACTGGGCTGGACGGTTTTCCTCGCGGGCTCTAATGGGCTGGGCCAAAATTTTCCAGCCCACGAACCATCCACCATTTTCACGGGCCTGATGGGCTTGGACCGGGCTGGTCACAGGCTAAGCCCGCACGACCCACGAGACGGGCTGGGCTGGGCGGGCTGGATAGGCCCGCACTGTTGGCCACCTCTAAGACAAAGACTTTGCTTCCTTCTGCGCTTTCTCCATCAATAAATTATTGAAAGCTATTATTGCTGACTTGCTCTAAACTTCGCAAATTGGAGGCAACTTCCTATAGTAGTTCCTAAGTATCAAGTTCATAAGTTCCTATATAATCTGCGGACATTTCATCTGCAAATATAAAATTGTACATAAAAACCGAGGCGAAGCAGGTGCGTGTTTATTTCTAGCATTCTTGCTTTCATACTGTACTACTTTTTAATGCTCTGTTTTTTCCTCCTAATTACATGCTTCGGGGAGTCTTCTTTGTATACTCATATCATATGTTGGATTTTTTCTTCAATTATTTGTTTTACAAATATGATGATTTATCTATTATCTGATGTTGACATATTATGTTAATTATTTGATACTTTATTTGGGACTTGGGAGGAGGAAGAAAGTACACAGTTAATTTGATATTATACTAAACTTTTATGGGAGAAGAAATGAAAGGGAAAAAAAACTACTAGAACTGCTTCCGTTTAGAATTTTTACCCCCTTTTCAAGTTGACTATTTGAGATAAAAGTTCATCAATTTGACAGTTATTAGTCATTTATTATATGAATTTTCAGTGATATATACAAAATAATTCAAATTGATCTTTTTCGATTTTAGTTTATTTAATCAAAAGTTAAGCTATATTGAACGAATACCATGGTGAAGAGGGCACACCCTCACCCAAGGGAGGAGACAAATTGAACTATTTGCTATGGATGGGTTTTTTTTTTCCTTCTAATAGTTATGCAGCGCATAGTTAACTATTTATTTGTTTACTTTTGTTGAACAAACTGATATACATAGCATTGTTAACTGATATAAGCTTTCAACTTAAGGATATTTTTTTAACTTAAGAATATTAATCTCATAATTGATATATAAAGAGATAGGGAGCAAAATGAAATTATCATATGTGGAATTAGATATCAAATATGAGAATAATGTCTTAATTAATTAGTACCATATACTTCCTCTGTTTCTTAATTAATAATAGGAAAAATTGACAAGAGCAGGCCCAACTATGACCCCCCTTCCATAATACATCCCAACTCCTGAATACTCCACAACGGTCCCAACTTTGAGGGGTGTTTTACAAAAATGGTACAAGTGGAAGGGATACCGGTTTAAGTGGTAAATTTTTTTTTTTTAAAATCTTTTACAGGTATGAGGGTGGCGAAAAACTTGTCCGCCGTCTCCTCAACCTTAGTCTCTCACTCCTCCTCGAATCTCTCATCCTCTCACGCCGTCGAGTCTTCTGCCAAAGCTCCTCAACCTTAGTCTCTCACTCCTCCTCGAATCCGCCGTCTCCTCAACCTTAGTCTCTTCCTCTCATCAACACCACCGGTTGTGGCAGCGGTTTGTCGAAAAGGCCTTCATTTCTCCTCTTCATCGCTGCACCTTTTTCCGGTGGGTTCGTGGTTTCTGGGTTCGTTGGTAGTGGTTCTTGGGTCGTGGTTCGTGGGTTCGTTGGTCGTGGATCCAAAAATGGGGGAAATTCAACTCGCACCTAATCCTCCTAGATTCCAATTTGCACACTGGTCACGGTTTCCATTCATCACCACTAGATTTGGTCAGTTTTGTACTATATTCTCCCATTTTAAATCTAATGAACTTCAAAGCCTTCAACTGTTTCACCCTCTCTTTCCTCCTTCTCACATCATCATCATCATAAATTTTCTCTATCCTTTAATCCATTTTCGATTGCTTTAAATATGATCATTTTTATATAAAATTCAATTTCAATTTTGTCTCTTTTTTTTTTTTGGAGGTGGAAATGCTATTGATTATTGTTTTTTGTGGTTGTTTGAATTCTGATTTGAAATTTTTGATTAGGTGCAAGTTGAGTTTCTCAATTTATGTGGTGTATCTACACTTGAATTGTACTGTGATTGTTAGGATAATCGCTGAATTTCATAATCTACGAGGATTTGAATCTAATGTGCAATTGTGATGTTGGAGATTAGTTGTGAATAATCAAATTGGAACTGAATTGTGAATTCACTTCGTAAATCAATGTATATGTGCGAGGAAGTCATTGTGGCTTTGCAATTTTCCATCTCTTTCGATTCCCAGTTGCTGAAGATGATGGTGGTGGTGGGTAGTGGGGGTAGTGTGGAGAATGTATAAGAATAGTTTGAACTTGAATTTTTTTTGATATGATATTCAGAAGCAGGGGAGGGATTTTCAAGGGGGTTTGGGGAGGGGGGATGGCAGGGGGGGGGGATGGGGCTTCGTAAGCGGTGTGGGGCAACAATGGTTGCGTGGTGGTTGTGCAGCAGTGGACTAGTGGGAAAGAGGGATGCTAGAGAGGGAGGAGGTAGGGCAAGATATTTCAAGGGCGGAGGAGGGATGGCTGTGCAGGGGAAGGGTGGCAGGGGTGGCAAGGGTGAGAGTTATAGAGGTTTACCTGTTATAGCAGGTTAGGTGACCTGCTAAGACCATTTTTGTAAAACACACTCCAAAGTTGGGACCTGGGATAGTCCAAAGTTGGGATCTATTATGAAAGGGGGGCCATAGTTGGACCTGCTCTTGTCAATTTTTCCTTAATAATAAGTAAAACAAAGAGAAGTAGGGGGAAATCAAGGATCTATATAAAGAAAGTTAGGACCACAATAAAGTAAAGTAATTGTTGAGCCTATGAACAACCTATATGTGAGTGGAAGTGTTGTCCCATAATTAATGAATATGAAATTAAGGGGGAGTGTTGGGATGTATATCCCACATTGAAGAAACATATGAGTTGTGTCCACTTTATAAGGCTAAGGGGCTACTCCATTTATTGCCATATAGTTTTAAGGTGAGAACAACCTCCTTGATTTTGTAAGGTGATTTACACTCATCCGTTGTGGGCCATTTAAGGGGTGAAATAAAAAAAGTGGTGTCTTCTCTTGCTGTTTTTAGTTGCATATTTGTAATAAAAAAGATTTATTTTTGAACTACTTTTATTAAGAAATGGAGGTAGTATATCACTTTTATTGAACAAAAGTAAAAACAAAGTGCTAAAAACTTATGCACCTTGGTGCATAGGTTAGAAAAATACATTGTAAAATATAATAGGAACTGATATCATACATACTTATTTGAAGACAGATCTAGTATTAATAGCCAAATACATGGAACAAACAATTAGGACTGAGGGAGTAATACTCAATTCTGTTTTGATTAATATAGTTGGTTTCAGGGGTAATTATAATTAATGAGTCAAATTAGTTCATGAACTACTTTGATCAATGCTCAACTTCAGTGAATCTAGCTCAAGTCAAACTTGAATCGTGATTAATCAGTTGAGCCGAGCATTATCTAAAGAAGTATGAATAATTAATTGTGTTGGAATAAGAGTTTCGCAAAGGCAGAAATAGATAACTTTCAAGGCTGTGCCGTGATAGGAGATCACTGACTTGAAAGCAACTACGGCCCGACAATGGTGGTTATCGATCTTGGCCGGAATGCTCCCCAAGGTTTACACAGCAGCTAAGAATGCCACCACTAGCAAACTGAGCTTTAGAGAATAGCACGAAAACCCAGGAATAGAGAAGAGAAGGGAAGAGAGAAGAGTGTTTGTTGTTTTTTTTTTTGTGTATGACTGAACAGGATGGCACTGATTTTATAGGGAAGAATCAAGCCAAAAAACGGATAGCAATCAAGACAGAAATCAATGGGCGGATAATTAGGGATTGCCATGAATACTGTAACGGTAAAACGTTACAGAATTCCAACAGCCACACACGCGTAGCTCCCGGGTCCAAAAATTTAGTTTATTCCCCAAAGCCCAAGGCCCAAGGCCCTGGCCCGGTCCGGGCGGGCGGCGCGCGCGCGCGTGTGTGTGATAGCAAGCCCAAACCAAACATATCATCCAACCACAAAAGCATCTCTAGTCACAACTCAATAGATGGAAGGAGGGAGGAAATATATAAACATGAAGAAATTCCCTCCCACAAGCAATGTGGGACAAACAAGAAAATGAGCCAAGGTTTTTCCAAGCCTTAACTCCAACAAATTGTAGCATATTAGCATTAGGTAATCGAAATATTAGTCAATGATCAGCAATAACCTCAATGATCTAAGCTGAAGTAATATATAGTTGAGTTTCAGCTTTCCTTGATTTTGGGTCAAGTTGAGCGTAGAACTTCCAATTGATGAGCTTGAGCTCAAACTTAAGTTGTTGCTACAGCTCAAGCAGTTAAGCTCGAATAGATAGCTAGGCTATCCATGAAATTATAATATATTTTTTATACCTTTCAGAGATTAAATTTGTCTCCTATCTTATTAATTCATGGCGTAGAGCCGTAGATATACAATTAATTGCTTGGTTTAATTGATTCGAATCCGTGGAGTATTAGTTTAGTATGTTGCTGATGTCTTTTTTTGTTTCTCTTTTTGGGTGAGGGGGAGGCTAATTCACAAAAGAATAGATATTGATATGTTCTTATTTATGCAGATCCAACTTTCAACAAGATGCCTTTCAAATTGTCTATATTCAATACGATTTTTGCCTTTTTAAGGAACTAGCATGGTGTATCATGTGATGGAATAAGCAACAATACAAGATGTATGGCTATTGATAACCCATTTGATTCTGCAACGAACACTGTTGATTCACAAGCTCCAACTAAGCGCAGGAAGGTGCAGACATCCCTGCGCGTTAACTCTGAGTATGTTGATAAAATCGTTGGTTGGTTAGCAGACGATCGATTACAAAGATTGGCATTTATGGGATGGGCGGGATTGGTAAGACCACCCTTGGACTACAGCTCCACAATTGGATTCACAACCATGGCATCCCTTCTACAGGTATTCATGCTATTGCTTGGGTATCTGTGGAAATGGATTTCACAGTGTACCAATTACAGCAAAAAATTGCTGATGCTTTTGGGCTTGATCTTCAAGGTGATAAGGATGAGAATAGAAGAGCATCTATGTTACATGCCATTCTGTCACGGAATGACAAGTTCATACTCTTCCTTGATGATTTGTAGGGTGTTTTCCGTCGAGAGGATATTGGGATTCCCTATGAGTGCAATCTGATTTTGATTTCTCGATTGCTGGACGTTTGTCGTACCCTACATTGCCAGAAAATCATCAAGGTTGAGCCATTATCAGAGGAAGAAAGTTGGCAGCTGTTTAACCATAACATTCAAAATGGTTTTTCAGATCCCAAAGAAGTGTCCTCTATTAGGAAGCTTGTGTATAATGAGTGTGCAGGTCTCCCACTTGCTATCACTGTGTTGGCCAACAACAGTAAGAGGGGGGTAGTTACTCCTTCTATGGGACCGACCCAGTTGGATGACGTGTTCAGTCGATTGCATTTGTCTTATAAAAGATTGAATAACGTCAAAGTGCAGCGCTGTTTTTTGTATGCTGCATTATATCCCAAAGGTTATGCCATCACTAAAGAAGAGTTGATTCGTGTTTGGATTGGAGGGAGGCTCATAGATGACGTGCCATCTTTGCAGGTACAATATGACATGGGTTATACCGTGTTAAACAAGCTTCTTAACTCTTGTTTATTGGAAACTTGTCAAGATAATAGGAGTGTTAAGATGCATGATCTTGTTAGACATATGGCTCTCTCCATTGCTAAAGATGATAACTTTATGGTAAAAGCTGATGCAACTTCGATATTGGAGTTATGCGGGAATCTTCATGTTGTTTCCTTGATAAGTTCTTCAATCGCATTGATCCCATTGGGTACTTCCCTGAAGTGTACCAATCTCAAAACTCTGCTTTTGCAAAACAACCCTGTCGAGTTAATCCCAGAATCATTTTTCTTAGACATGCATGCCCTGCGTGTTCTAAGTCTATCTGCTACTCGCGTTATTAGACTGCCTACTTCCATTAGTTCCTTAGAAGAGCTACAAGTCTTAGATCTTAGTAGCTGTCAGAAGTTGAAAGAAGTGCCTCAATTAGCAAAGCTTCATAAATTAAGGTTTCTAGACCTATCTCATACTGCAGTTGAGCAAATTCCTCGCTCTCTTGAAATGTTAAAAAGGCTCACGGAGCTTGATTTATCCTCTATTCATGAACCAAAAAAATTTCCCAGGGGGATCTTGCTTGCTCTGTCTAGTTTGAAGAGGTTATCCTGCAATGTTTTAGGCATCATTCATGAGTTGCAAAATTTAGAATCATTGGAGATTCTTGATGCCAATTTTGACAGTCTTTTTGACATGAGTGTTTACGTAAAGTCCGAGCATTGGCGCAAACTAGAGTGCTTCCATCTGCAAGTTGGAAATCAGATAAGACCAAAGAGGTTCTACAACAGAGCAATCTCCCTGCATAGTTGTACCTTAAGTGGTCAAGGAGGGGAACGGTTTGTGCTTCCATATGACATTCAGGAGTTGTATCTTGATGATTGCAGTGGTTTCTGTAGCCTATCTGATATTATAAATCCTGCAAATGCTTATGGTCTTCAAAAAGAAGCTAAAGCCTTTTCAAGCTTAGAAATTTGCACCATCAGTAGGTGCAATGATATTGAGCAACTTCTTGCACCAGGTCAGATTCCAAATATTCTCCAGTCACTTGAAATCTTAGAGGTTGAAGAATGTGAGCAACTGAAAGTGCTAATTGTTGAGGACGTCAGCCTCCCCGAGCTTAAGCAACTCATTCTTACTTCCTTGCCTGAACTGATTGGCGTCTATAAAGGTCGACTTGTTTGTACCTCACTTCAGTCACTTACAGTTATGGATTGCCCAAATATGAAGCGCCTTCCAGTTTTCAACATGGATAATGTAGAAGATCAACTCGTTCCTTCTACTATAGAGTAGATTGAGGGACAACAGAAATGGTGGGAGTTGTTAGAATGGGATAAGTCGGAATCTAAAGCGTTGCTTCAACCCTTCTTTAGATGCAGATCTTCCATATATTTTTTCTAGTCAAAGGAGTGAGATATTATGTATCTTCCATTCATATTCGGGCTTCACTGGCACAAAAACAATTGGGGTTTCAGGTTGAAAATGGGGACATGTGTCCTAGAGGTTATCGTGCTTGATAGCTGAATATTGGCCATCTCGCATATCTGAAATTTTCCCCATCGAAGCGCTGCAAGTTTCTACATCTTCCCTCTAGACCGAGTCATATCAGAGGAGCGAGTACCAAAACTGCTGGACTCTACAAATTTGTGACACTGGTTTGGCCTACTTTCCTTTCTCTTCCTCTTCTTTGGCCCATTGCTCAATGCGTTCTTTAAAAATCAGTGGTTATTTGGTTGACATTGATTTATGTTGGAAGTCAAGTACCTGAAAAGTTAAAAATTCTTATGTTTAGTTGACAAAACACAAGAAATATTTCATGGGAATCCATTCCTATAGAATTTCATGTGTCCAACCAAACAAATTTCTGCACTTTTATGAGGAGTGATACTTTCTATGTCTAACCAAACAACCACTTGGTTTATACATGGTTTGGAGGAAAAAAAAATATGAACAAATTTCTTTGAAAATTATGATTTAATGAAAATCTAAACTCAAATTCTAGTTCTTTGGAAAATGTGACGTTCATTCTTTGAAGGAAGAACATTTCCACTTTTGGAACACTAAGAAACATTGTTTTTTTAACAAATTAGTGGAAGTTTTGAAACCTACTTTCCTTGAAAATGATTTACCTCCTAACTGAACTAGTCTTGGCTTGCTTTGAAGATATGAAAAAAAAAACCTTTTGTGCCGAGAAAATGAGCACCTAAGAATAAGGTGTGCATTTTGTGTTCTCACCTTCTCTCTCTCGTTTTCCTCACATTCAAGTGCACTGTGGTCTTACGTGCATTGGAGGGCTTGTGAACTTTCCTTTCGGACTTGGATAAGTTTCAAAGCCCAAACCAACCTAATGTTGTTGTAAAAAAAAAAAAATTTAAAAATGTAAAGTAGTTTACTTCCAAGTTTCTTTTTTTATTCCTGTCATTTAATATGTAAAATTTATATTAGCATTATTTATAAAACTATGTTCATAAATATAATGTTATAAAGCAACCTGGAGTAATAGTGAATATATGTAAAACATTCTCTTTTAGGATATATATTTATATAAATATTATCTTATTATGTTAGATTTTCTAATACAATTAAGATATACTGCTATTATTTGTTATCTCTATAAACATTGATCAATGCATATCTCTTCATTTAAGGAGATTTACACAATTCAACATGGAGTACTTGAGAATCATTAAATGGAATGAGGACGTTAAGTCGTTAATGACTTGATGTTTTCTAGATTTCCTTAGTTCCTTGTCATCGCTCTTTCAAAGGGTCAGAGTTCACTTCAAATTATGTTGATGCCGAGTATTTATACTAAGGGTCCGTTTGATTCAACTTATCTTATCTTATCTTATTTTTTCTGAAATAAGTTAAAATTAGTTGAACAGAATAGAGCCTAATACTAATATATTAAGGGTGTTCCTAAACGATGAGCGGTGCCACGTGGCGCTCTCTCTAAGGGCATTTTACTCCATGTAATCCACATATAATAATATTTTTTAAAGTTGCATAGTATAGGGTTTGATCCCGTGACTTCAAGTTTATATACAAAAGTCTTAACCACTAGCCCAAGAGATAAGTGTTACATTTTAAAGTATAATATTAATAAATAAAAAATTTCCTTACTCGGGGCATAGCCCGAGCCTAATTACTAGTTTAAAAATAGAATTCTGCTAGCAAGTGTCCTAGGGAGCTGCATAAGGAACTTATTTTGACACAAATGTCATTTAATACAAATATCAATTTGGGAGAGTAATATACATATATAAGTTATTTATAGAACGCCTCATAAACACTCGTTAGTTTTTGCCGCACTATCATGTAGGGATTTGTAAGGAACACCAATATGTGTCTCTTGATGGAATATTGTTCAATTAATGGCTACAATAATTTTGAACCATTGACATTTTGATTAGGCCCGTATATATATACTAATACTTTCTTCGTTCTTTTTCTATTGCAACAATGAGAAATTTACACTATTCACTCACCACTCTTTAACTATCTATTGTGATTTTTACATAAGAAAAAATGTAGTCATGTTGGGTCTTGTTAGATTCGTCTCGATATATGTGAAAACTACTCCAGGAAAAACATAGTATGAAGAAGAGTTTGTTTTGTTATTATTCCTCACCAGTGAAACGTAATACATCCCTTGCATATATAGGCTACAATATCTTTGACTACCTTAATTACCTCCTACAAATTAGGTAACTAAATAAAAATATTCAAACATACTATACATAGGATAATTTACAATATATGAACATATTCTATTACTCCCCCCTCAAGTTGGAGAACTTGGTAAACCGAGTCCCAACTTGAACAGTAAATGATCAAATAATTCACCTCCGAGTGCCTTGGTAAATAAATCAGCAATTTGTTCCTTGCTCCGGACATGGGACGCATGAATAGTATTGGAAAGCAAATGTTGACGAGCAAAATGGCAATCTATTTCAATGTGCTTAGTTCGGTCATGGAAAACCGGATTCTTAGCAATGTGGAGTGCGGCTTGATTATCACAAAACAGATTCATGGGGTCTTCGTGGAAAACACCGAGAGAGCCGAGAAATGACTTGAGCCAAATAAGCTCACTCGTGGCAGCCCCCATTGCACGATACTCGGCCTCGGCAGTGGATTTGGCTACTGTAACTTGCTTCTTCGCACGCCACGAAATTGGAGAGCCTCCAAGAGAAACATAATAACCACTCAAAGACCTTCGAGTAAGGGGACAACTTGCATAGTCCGAATCACAATAACCTTGGAGCTTGTAGTCGAGATTTCTGGTTAATGTGATGCCTTTACTAGGATTTTGTTTGATATAACGAACAACCCGCAATGCCGCGTCCCAATGCTCCTTTCTGGGTTCATGGACGAATTGGGACAAGATGTGGACAGCGTAGACAAGGTCCGGGCGAGTGATTGTCAAGTATATTAGCGCCCAACAAGGCGACGATATCTCATAACATCTTTGAGGATATACCCTTGTGCAAGAGCTAAAGTGTGACGGGGCTGGATAGGCGTATGCACAGGTCTGGCGCCTTGCATGCCGCTTTCTTCCACAATGCTGAGCGCATACTTTCGTTGATTAAGGAACAGTCCAGCCGTGCTATGTGCTACTTCAATGCCCAAGAAATACTTCAGACGTCCGAGGTCCTTAATCCCGAACTTGTGATCCAAAAAAGACTTGAAATGAGAGCAGGCCGTGTGGTTGTTACTCACCACAACCATATCATCAACATATACAAGGACTCCAATGAAGATCCCGTCTTTATTGAATGTAAAAAGCGAATAATCCGCTAATGATTGCACAAACCCATAATGTTTCATCGAGACGGTTAATTTAGCAAACCAATTACGAGATGCTTGTTTTAACCCGTAAAGTGACTACATCAATTTACACACCTGATTGCCTTCTTTGCGTTCGAACCCTTGCGGAAATCGCATATAAACTTCCTCCTCAAGGTCGCCATGGAGGAAAGCGTTGTTAACATCTAATTGGTCAATAATCCAATTCTTTTTAGTGGCCACAACAAGCATACATCGAACACTGGTCATCTTTGCCACCGGAGCATAAGTCTCATGAAAATCAACCCCTTCAACCTGTGTGAAGCCCTGAGCCACGAGCCTCGCTTTGTAGCGCTCCACAGTACCATTTGCGTGGTACTTAACCTTGTATATCCAACGGCAGCCTATCGGTCTTTTGCCTTCTGGTAAGGAGACAATTTGCCAAGTCCCATTTGCTTCTAAGGCCTCAATCTCCTTTCGCATAGCTTTGCGCCATGGAGCATGTTTGGCAGCCTCGTGATAATGGCTCGGCTCCTGATGTTCATCAACCTTGGCTAGAAAAGCTTTGTGGGAGTCCGAAAAACAATTAGTAATAACATAATTGGCTAAGGGATAGTGAGTACCTGACGTGGAGGATGCAACTTGTGCGAGATGAGCATTTGACGGGGGTGTAATAACTCTTACGGACTTGCAGTAGTAATCTTGTTTCCATGAGGGTGTGAATTTTGTGCGAGCACCTAGCCCCATGCGTTCCTCAATCCCATTACTAGTACCACTTGCGCCCCCATCTTCCTCATGTGAGCTGTTGTCAGGCCCCCTGGTCGCGGCCTCATCATCATCGTGAACAGTACCCTGGTCAAGAACAATGGTGTCCGGATCAGCATGAACGTCCCCTATATATAGTATAATAGAATATGTTCATATATTGTAAATTATCCTATGTATAGTATGTTTGAATATTTTTATTTAGTTACCTAATTTGTAGGAGGTAATTAAGGTAGTCAAAGATATTGTAGCCTATATATGCAAGGGATGTATTACGTTTCACTGGTGAGGAATAATAACAAAACAAACTCTTCTTCCTCGCCCTCTTTCTCTGGCTTTCACTTCCTCGTACCCGTGCTTATCTTAGCAATTTTCTTCAGTGTGATAATATTTGCCACAGTAAGTGCACTGTGGTGGTGAGCTATCCTCCTCATTCGCAGCCTTGGTGTATGTGCCTCGTTCCTTGCCAGCACCATACGTTCTTGCTGCCATGGCTGTCTCCACCGTCTCATCTTTACCCTTAGTGATGGAAGCGTGTCGCTCCTCCCTCAGAATAATCCCATAAATGCGATTCAGCGGAGCAATAGGGTCCTCCATTAATAAGTTAGATCGAATATTGTTGTATAATCTCGAATCCAATCCCATAAGGAATTGATGTACCTTTTCTTCCTCTCGTTCCTGTTTAATAGAAACAACCGCTCCACAAGTACAGTCTTTTATTTTACTGTATTTGGCTAATTCATCCCAAATCGTCTTGAGTCTCGTGTAGTAATCCACAACCGAATCGCCTCCTTGTTTGCATTCATTCAACTCGTTCTTCAGCTGGTGTACCCTAGGGGCATTACCGGCTGAATATCTTCCACGTAATTCCTCCCAAATGTCTTGGATTGGTTGCGAAAAAGTGATGCTTGGATGTAACTTTGGGTCAATCACATTCCGAAGCCAAGCTCTCAACATGGCATTGCATTGTCTCCATGCCACTGTCTCGATGGTTTCTTCATCCCCATCTCGCTCGGGCTGTTTAACTTTACCCTCAATAAAATCCAATTTGTTTTTTGCGTCTAACCCATTTCGAACCGCATCCGACCACATGTCATAATTATGACCATCGAAAGTAATTTGTGTGAGTTTTAAACTCGTAAGTTCCGAAGGATGTAGATATAAAGGCGATGTTAAGGAGATGGTCTTTGGACCATTCTCGCCTTCCTTTGATTTATTGTTATCACCGACCATGGTGATTCTGATGTCTTACTTATATAAATTGATGCTCCGATACCATGTGAAAACTACCCCAGGAAAAACATAGTATGAAGAAGAGTTTGTTTTGTTATTATTCCTCACCAGTGAAACGTAATACATCCCTTGCATATATAGGCTACAATATCTTTGACTACCTTAATTACCTCCTACAAATTAGGTAACTAAATAAAAATATTCAAACATACTATACATAGGATAATTTACAATATATGAACATATTCTATTAATATATACTTTCAAAATATCAAATTTGTATATTTTTTACTAAAAAGTAATTAAAAATATTAATAGTTAAAGGTGTGCATTGGCATTGGTGAAAACTCAATTGTTGCAATACAAAAAGAACGGAGGAAGTATATTGAAAGGTGTTCCTCAACAAGGAATTGTGCCACGTGACGCTATCCCTTAGAGTTTTGACTTCATTACACCACATACAATAAAAAAATTAGATTATGCATGGTATAAGATTTGATCCTATGACCTCAAACTTATGTACTAATGTCTTAACCAATAAATCAAATAATATTTGGTACTATAATTTCAATGTAAAATACTAATAAATGAAATATTTAAGTACCAAGCTATGCCTAAAAACTAGTTTTAATATAAAATTGCGATAAAATAGTTTTCATATAGTGGAAATCGCAATGCATAGTTCAATTAATATAATATTTTTGATGTGTGTTGCAATAATAATTCTGATGGCTATATAATCAATCAAATCACTAATAACCAATCTTTTCTTCTTTCTTTTTTGACATATTTTCTTCTTTTCCCCTTTTTAATAGAATTAGTTTTTAGAAACAGTTATATTTGTGTTAAGATTTGGTAGTTTAAGACAAATTAATATTATTTAGGCTATGTTCTGTTCAACTTATTTTAACTTATTTCAGAAAAATTAAGATAAGATAAGATCAGATCAGGACATATCAGATAATATAAGATAAGATAATATAAGATAAGATAAGATAAGATAAAATAAGATGTTAGACCCACACGATAAGTATCTTATAAGATAAGATAAGATAAGATAAGTTGAATCAAACGGACCCTTAGTGTGGAAAGATGTCAATTAAAAGAAGGAATAACTCAATGGATTTATAATGAGCATTGATATTGTACCTTAAATCTTGTTTGCAATCAAAAACTAGTTGATAGGCCAGAGTTATGCTCCAGATATCCACCCTAGTCACTACGGGTGTATTTGCCCAATTGACACGTCTGAAGGAATCAATGTTGGACTTATTGGATCCTTAGCAATTCATGCGAGGATTGGTCCTTTATTTGATAAGACTTTATGATATATATATCATCCGTCCCAAAATACTCTTTAATCTTTCTTTTTTCATTTGTCCCAGAATACTCTTTACCCTTCTATATTGGATATGACGCACTATTATTGTAATTTTTCTACTTTTGAACTAATGGCCCACACTCTCGGTCCTCTAAGTAAAATAATATCACTCCTACTACCTACTAACTCTAACCATTGGCACACGAATAACTGTTTGTGTTGACAATCGGCATTTTATCACAAGTAATATAAAATGTTTAGTTTGATGGTTGAGTTATTAACTTTCACATTAATGATTAAGGTATCAAGAATGAAAAGAGTTTGAGACCTGTTACAAACATTTGGGTGGAATGAGGGCGACATGTAGCGGTGCCTCATTTTTTTCTAATTTAATTAGCAAAATAGGAGTAAGTCATTTTTTATTTATATATTACATATATATACAAACGAGTAAAACCACTCTAATATGTAAATGAAAGTGTATAATGACTCTTGATATGTTCTAATATTAGGATAAACGACAATAATAATGAATACACGATCAATCCCATGTTTATATAAATAATGACTCTATTATTATAAGCATTATGATTAATATATAAGTGTGAATAGCGATGATGATAATGATAATGATACCAATAATAATAATAAACATAACGGTGATAATGATAATAACATAACTAGTAACAATGCTAACAATAACAATAATAATAATACAAATAATAAATAATAGAAATAGTAATAATGCTAATAATAACAATAATAATTCAAAAAAATAACAGTCATAGTAACAATGCTAATAATAGCAATAATAATAACAAGCATAATGATGATAGTGATAAATTAATAACGAGAATCATTATGTTAATCAATTAAATGTCTAAATCTTCATTCATATTAGCAATATCCCCATACAAACGAAAATAAGGCTTATTTTTTATTGCTATACATTAATATGTTGTACTATAATTAATAATAGCATAGTGTTTATTGTATCTTTTAATTTTGTACATATGTCACATGAGTGATTATTTATACCCCATAGTAATTATAATGATGGTATATATGTTGTGACTATATATGATAAACAAACTATCTTATTAGTGTGCTCAAATATTTTTACATTGGTATCAAAATAATTGTAAAACCACTCTCTATTGATCACAAAAGAGTATAACGACTCTTGACATGTTCTAATATTATAAGAAACGACAATAATATGTCACATGAGTAATTTTTTATACCCTCAAGGCCCGAGTGCTTATAATAATGGTTTGTATATATGTTGTACAATAATAATAATAAACATAACGACAGTTTATATAAATGGCTCAATTATTATAAGAATTATAATCGATATATAATTTCTGGGTAGCGAACTAACGATGATGCTAACAACAACAACAACAACAGCAACAACAATACTAATAATAAATTTAAAATAATAATAGTAATAATAATAATAGTAATAATAATAATAATAATAATAATAATAATAATAATAATAATGATAATAATAATAATAATAATAATAATAATAATAATAATAAGAAGAAGAAGAAGAAGAAGAAGAAGAAAAATGAAATTATATAACAAAGTACAAACTAAGAAACAAATAAACAACCCTTAAAAAAAAGAATGACAAAATAAACAAAACTCCCATTCGATAAGAAAAAAAACACAGATTGCAATCTGAATCGTTAATTTAATCTAAGCCTCATCTTGACCGTCGATGCAATTATAGTAGAATTTAGCGGTCCACCATTCAATATTTCCTCAAATATAACCTATCCCGTTAGATCTAATCCAACGACTGAAAATCTCCCTCTCCAACCCAATGTTTCCTATAAATACATAACCTAACCCTCAAATGAAACCCTAACTTCATTTCAACTCTCGTCTCACGCCGTTCCTTTGACTTTCCAATCTCCAATTTTGCATTGCTTTGGCTTCTCTCTCTCTCCAATCTCCAATCTCGCCGGACTCCAGTGGTTACGTCTCACAAATCCAAAAAAAAAACCCTAAAACCTATTTTTTGCCGTCATTAAACTGAGGAATTCTCGCGTTGCTTTGAGTTCTCTCTCTCCAATCTGGCCGGTGTTACTATCTCTCACCGTCATTTCGTCGACGGTGGTTTCAACTCTTTCGTCTTCATTTACATGCGGGTGGTTTCAACTATCTCGCCTTCATTCTCTGGCCATCAATTTGTCCCCGGTACTTGTGGATCGAATCTCTCTCGCTTTAACATGTAAGTTAATATGTTTTTTAATATATATTTTGTATTGGTTATAAAAAAAAATGCATGTTAATCTGTAATTGTTAACCTGTTATGTTTGATGTTTCGAAAAAATATTCAGATCTATTTTTTTAATGTTCCGGTAATTTGTTAAAAAGTTGAGATCTAAAAAAATGTTTAATGTTAGAACATGTTCATATCTAGAAAAATGCTATTTAAAAATTATGCTTAATGTTAATCTATTTTCATAATTTTCTGGTAATTTATTGTTAACTGTTATGTTTGATGTTCTATAAAATGTTCAAATCTATTTTTTTTAATATATTGATAACTAATAAAAATGTCGAGATTTATAAAAATGCTTAATTTTAATTGTTAACTGTTATGTTTGAATTTGATGTTTCGTGTTTATGTAATATGTTAGTGTAAAATGTTATGGTTAGTTTTAGGGTTTTGGGGTTACGATTAGGGTTATTGGCCATGAGTTTGACCCAATCAAGCCTCCTGGCTCACTTGCATGCCCAATTCATTTATATTCTTTATTTTTAAATTTTTTGATTGAGTTTAAAGATATAAAATAGAGAATCTATACGTACTAGTATGTTTTTTTGGTAATTCATGAAATTTAGTTAAAACTTAATATTTTAGGTATGATGTCATTTTAAAATAATTGAAAGGACTAATTAGTACAAACGGATCCATGAGCTCGCCTCTGACATGATTTTGATTCGAGCTTGGTTCGGCACGGGCCTGACCAAGCCCAAATTCCAATGACACTGCCCCATTGCCATGTTTAAGTTCCATGAGCATAATACAATCTAATCTAATGTAATGTAATATAAAATGGATAAAGGAGGCTTTTTTCGGAAGTACTAATAGCTCTACGTAAGGTTGTTGTGTCTTTAAAATATAATTTCATAATTGATAATCAGTGATTTGCAAAATTAAAAAATAAAGTTTGGTTTTCAATGAACAATAAGGAATTAACATATATTGTTAACTCATTATAGATTTAGTTATACAATATTTTCATATATTTGGCTTCTAATTAGGCTTGCATTTGTTGTTGGTTGAATTTCAGGAACGTAAATGTCATTTTAGACCTATCTTCGCCTTTTCGTTTCCAATTCTTGGATTTTGAGTCACTTAATTCCTAATTCTTTTTTTAACATGATAATATGAGGTATAATATAACTAGTGTTAAGATGTTTAGGCTCGCATTTGTTGTTGGTTGAATTTTGGGAACGAAAATGTCATTTTACGCCTATTTTCGCCTTTCGCGTCCAATTCATACTTATCTAGTCATTTAATCCCAAATTATTTGTGAATATAATAATATGAGGTATAATGTAACTATTGTGTAGATTTTTAGGCTTGCATTTGTTGTTGGTTGAATTTCGGGAATGTAAATGTGATTTTAGGCCTATTTTCGCCTTTTCGCGTCCAATTCGTATTTCTCGAGTCATTTAACTCCAATTCTTTGAGAACATGATAATATGAGGTATAATGTAACTTTAGGCTTGCATTTGTTGTTGGTTGAATTTCGAGAACGTAAATGTGATTTTAGGCCTATTTTGTCCGATTCGCATCCAATTCGTACTTATTGAGTCATTTAACCCCAAATTCTTTTTGAACATGATAATATGAGGTATAATGTAACTAGTGTGTAGATGTTTAGGCTTGCATTTGTTGTTGGTTGAATTTCGGGAACGTAAAGGTCATTTTAGGCCTATTTTGGCCATTTTGCATCCAATTCTTAGATTTTGAGTCATTTAACTCCAATTTCTTTTTGAACGTGATAATATGAGGTATAATATAATTAGTGTGTAGAGTTTTAGTCTTGCATTTGTTTTTGATTGAATTTCGGGAAGGTATATGCAATTTTAAGAACTATTAACTACGGTAAATGATTGAATTCTTATATTATGTGTTTTATTCCTTGGTTGTTTTGCAAGATTTATATGAATAACACACCAAGTTTGAGGGCCTTCACCATGGAGGAATTACGTGAAGTTCGGGATAAGTTGGCGACCTACCTTTGTGATGATTGCTTATGATACATTTTGGTGGATTTCGCGATATAATTAGCAAGATCTAGTTGGTATTTTCCTTTCTTATATAGTTTTTAGCTAATATGTTGGTATTTTGTCAATTGTATGTACACTTTTTACATTATTAATATATTTAAAGTTAATTACGTTGAAAAACTTGTGATATATAGCAATTCGGTTTTTTTTTGTGGAATGGAGGTGTTGGGCATGTGGAGGGGTTGCCACGGTGGGGTGCAAGGGTGGGGTGGCCGGGCATGGCTAGGGGACCGGGGGGTGTCGCTAGAGCCGGCAAAGCAGGGGGCTGGGCGGGGTGGGCGGGTGTGGGGTAGGGCCGGATCGGCAACAGGGGGTGCAAGGGCACTGGCAGCAGTGGGGGGTGGGCTGGGGTGGGCCGGTAGCAGCGGGGGTGGGTTGGGGTGGGGGTTGGCGGCAGGGGGTGGGGGGGGTGGGGTTGGCGGGGGACCGGGCGGGGGTGTTGGGCTTTGGTGGCTAGGCTAGCCGGGGGGGGGGTGTCTTTGGAGTCTTCTTGGGTTGGCGAAATTTAAAAATAAAATAAAATAAACACACGTCCAAAGGGTTGTGGTTTTGGGCCTAAACCGCAGCCCTTCGTTGTGAAGGGCTGCTACGGAAAGGGCTGCTGGCCAAAAACAGCCTTTAGGGCTGTTTTGACCGCAACCCTTGCGTTTCTCTCCACTAGTGCTAACACATTTAGGTTATAATCTGTTCAACTTATTCTAACTTATTTCAGAAAAAATAAGTTCAGATAAGATAATTTCAGAAAATATAAGATAAGTTCAGATTAGATAAAATAAGTTGCATAAAACGGATTAGCTATGTTAGATAACACAACAAACCATAATATAAGTTCAGATAAGATAAGATAAGATAAGATAAGTTAAATCAAACACACATTAGCCCATTTCCTTGGAATTACATAAAAGAAATAACTTCCTAAGAAATGGAACTTCCCATGGGAATTAAATTCCCATGTATACCAAACAACCACTTAGTTATGGGGTGTAAATTATTTGGACAATATTAGTGTTTGTGAATTCAAATAGAATTATAAGAAAAGTGGGGCTTACTATGCTCACATGACATTTGAAATGAAATGTACGACTTTAACCACCAATTCACTACAATTTCAATGTTCAATGTTTCAAAGTAAAACATAATAAAGTCTTGCAATTATATGTAACTATAAAGACACATACAAGCTTTTTGAATTCTAATACTTTTATTAAGGTAATCACATTCTCTTGTCCTAATTCCATTAAAATTGTTATTTTTATCCCCATTTCCTTAAAAGTTGTTTTAAACAACTTATCATGCCATAACATATATTTATTTAATTTCGTACTAGACAAAAATTACGAAAAGCTAATAAAATCAATTATGATATTTATGAATAATAATATATTTGCTAATTATAACTAACCCGGAGCATTACCCGGGCCAAAATACTAGTTATGGTTTGTAACAAGTAGAGATCGAACTATATCACTGTCTTATCTAACTAATTTGTAATCTTTTCTACACCAATTATAATTCAATTATTTGTTGTCAAATATAGAGTTACGAACAACGTAAATATTAAACATTCATAGCATTAGTTACTTCCCCGTCCTCGGTTAATTGTTCAAGTTTGATTACTATAGGACGCGTCTTTTTTTATATAAGGCTTTTTCAATTTCTTGTTTTCTCCCTTTATTGGCCTGATCCTTGTGGGTTCAGTTGCACCCACTGAACGTAACCCATGCGATCCGCCACTGCACATACATCACCAAGAGTGTGAACAGAGTGTGTGTGAAGAAGATCGAGGAGACTACATCACACGAGTTTGAATGAATGAGATAGAACAAATTTTCACATTAAAGTAACAAAACAATTACTTCCTCCATTTTCTTCTAGACCCAAATTACTTTCCATGTTTGCCACTTTTGACTAAAATGTATCTAATTATACATAAGAAAAAAAATATAAAAAGATGATATCTTGAAAATATATGTCGAGATGAATCTAACAAGACCTCATGTGACAATATTTTTTTTCCTTACATACAAATAATACAAGATGGTCCAAACCAAGTTAAGTGTCAAAAGTCAATATGATACAACTAAAAGGAAACGACCAAGAAAGTATATATGTATATATAGTATTTAAGAAATAACTAAATAAATAAACAAGTACAATGGTATAAGACAATTTTACAATAATGACTACAATATTCACCATAACTTGTGTAATCTAGACCATGCATTTTTTAGTTTAGATCCACACATTCATCAAGTTGAATTTATATTTAAACAATAATTAAAATTTATAAATTAATAAATTTGTATATATTAATTGACTATATATTCTATAAATCTTTGTTAATGTGCTTAAAAAATTCTAAAGAAAAAAAAGAATAATACGTAGTACTCTAAAAAGGAAGAAAATGACTTTTTCTCCATTTTTCTACGCTTTTAAAATTCAATTAAATCGATGGACTATATTATTTTTAAAAAACTAAAAGGCTAAGATTTCAATTGTTACCGTGATTTAACGGTTTATATTTTTACGTCAAACAAGTATAATAGTATTGCAAATTTGCAATTAACGGATGGTTTAATTAGTTGGTAGCTCCGCTCGTGGAGAAAAGTCTTATGAAGGAAGAATCTCCATTTCTTTGAAATTTCTTGACGACATTCCTGAAGAATGGCCAAAACCGGAAATTTTTCCTGCGTGCTTCAACAGAATTCCACAGAGTATCCTTTTTCCTGACTTGTGAGTTTCTTTTCCTTCTAAATCGTCAATTATTTCTTCCAATTTTTAGTATAAGCTGCTTGTGATTTTGGTATGTTTGTTAATTTTTCTACTATATGTGTTTAGTGTTTATTAATCATTCCTAATGATAGACCCAAATTAATCATGTGTATCAGTTGACTCTACTGTTTGACCTTCGTATGTCTTAACTCTTAATTGTACAATTAATACAAATCTAATATTCAGATGAAAATCCATTTAGTGGATATGATAATCGTAGATTTGGATTGGAAAATTTTGGATTGGCGAAAATCAGATTTTTCTTTAGTCAAACTAAAATCTTATGCAGGAAGATTATTTTTTATAATGCAGCTTTTGATGTAAAGCTCACTTATTCGAGAATGATAGAAGCTTTTTGTTATTATTGATTTTTTTTTTTGTCAAGTATAGAAAAGGCAATAAAAAGAGATATGTAGAAGTTTAGTATAGAGTTAAACATGTGGATGTCTAACTAGCTTACTTGGTGAAGTCGTGGGCCTGATACCCCAGAGCTGGGACCAAATCTTGTTTATATCGTTACCCTTGGTGGTTCTATGTACACCGAAGTATGTACAAAGTTAAAACCTTACCGAGCTCTAAGTTTGACCTTGGTTGACCCTGCATCTGTTATGAATAACAAAAATGGTTATAGATGTGTCTATGTTATATATTTGCAGATTACTTGAAGTTTCTCTTTTTGTTGACTTAGGTTTTCTTGGATGAAGTATATTTAGGCTTAAATGCTATTTCTATGAGGTTTTATTCATCTATACATCGTAGCATTCGTAGCTGCCTATGTAATGGGTTTTACAGAGACGGTATGGCAGCTAGGTCTTAAATCCATCCTCCCCCCTCCCCCCCTTAAGACAAGGAGTGATCCCTCTTACAGCAAAAAATGTAACTGGTTTTGTAAGGAGTTGGAAGTTCCTTCTAGTTTTAATATTGGCCCTTGAACTTTTGTTTTAGAAGCAAATGCATCCTTTTGTTGCTACTAGGTTCAAAGTAGTTAAAAGGTAAGTTAGAGATGTATGAAGTGCTACACTATATAACATTTATGTTAGATCATTAATCATATAAAACCAGATTTTAGTCATCTGTAGTAAGCTCAAGGGTATGGATGTAGTTTGTAGCTTA
Organism: Beta lomatogona; assembly: GCA_947646795.1. Classification (NCBI taxonomy): domain Eukaryota; kingdom Viridiplantae; phylum Streptophyta; class Magnoliopsida; order Caryophyllales; family Amaranthaceae; genus Beta; species Beta lomatogona. The sequence goes on along the minus strand of CANSNZ010000288.1, from coordinate 2,338,690 downwards.
CCCAATCAACCCGGTAATTTTGCCATACTACCTCCGACAAATTTTCATTTGTGTTACCCAAATTTCTTTTTGATAGAAAGAAGTACACAAACTTGTAAAAAGTGAAGTTAATATTACATCTGTAAAGAGTTACCCGCTAAAGGGTTTAGATACAAATAAGAAATTGCTTAAGTATATATTTTTTTTCCTGTAAAAAAAAAAAAAAAAAAAAGAAGTTGCTTAAGTATATCTATTTGATGATTCATATCCTTAGGTTCTATATTATATCTTCATTGGTTAACCTAGAAGAAATTCTACTTCGATTAAATGTGGTAATGTGGTCTCTATTGGAGGAAGGACGAAGAAGGGGGGGGGACTCGAGCAGACATGAGGAATGAAACCATGTTGCACAGGAGGCGCTGGTAGCACCAGTGTGTTATGCCTCAGGTTCTGAAACCTCATTACTTTAGTTTCTGTTATGTTCAAGGTCCCCCTTTCACGAGAAGAATCCCATTCATTAATTATTGCCTAGTATATGTTGTGTTCAAGCGCCTCCAGCCCCCGTTAAGTGCAGTGGATTCTACCTTTTTTGGAATCCCTTCTTCCTTCACTTTTTGTCTTCTATGAATTTCTTTGGAAATGAGGGCGTAATTTGGAGTCAAAACTTATTTCAGGTTCCAACGGTCGTGCTTCTTATACTACTGTAGATTTGTACTCCCTCAGATAATGATTAAAACCCTGAAGATTACTTGAATTAGGTGGTGGGGAAAGATGGGGGTGCTGTGACTATTACTTACATGTCCTGGTGAAATTTTATGTAGTGCTGTTAATTTTGGAAGGATGGAACAATTTGACTATTACATGTAGATGGGAGAGAGTTTCAGAAATTAAATAAGATCATTCCTTGTGAGTAAATTCATCTATCCTAATTCATTAATCATATTGCCACATTCGTCCTTGTTTACGCACTAAATTGGTGATATTATCTTCGACTTGTAGTCATATATAAAGCCAGAATGTTAGTACTAGATGTGGTTGAACCATATGAACTTGTGAAGTATGATATAGCATGGTTTAGATTTTTCACCGGGTCAGATATTTCACTCTTATTGACCAAGATTGATTTATGATGTAATTGGCAAAAATATAGATGATCTGCACATACTTAGACATACAAGCTTTTTAAGACTGATATGAAGCATTACCGAATCCCCAAGTACGAACTTAATTCTTGAGTTCAACATGTTAAAGGATGGTGTGCTCTCTGTCATCTATCAACTAATACCTTGTTCTCTTCATTCTATGCATACTGATTACTGAACCAAGATTATATGTTGATCAAAACTCATTTTTAGAGATTAAAACCGAAGTTTACTGATCCTCTGTTCTTATATGCAGTTACTAATTAATTGTACTGCTCAAAGTAGATTTTGTTGTTCATATTTTTACTTATAAATTGATTTTTGCTGATTGAAACTGATTTTTACTTATTATTTATTCATCCTGTATTCAACACTTGGTTTATATATCTGAGGTGAAGAGAACAAAACTGCGGTCCATTATCTTGTTAATCATGCCTTCCTTAAGTTTTTTGTCTAGCAACTAAAGAATTTCATATAGATTTGAACACAACCCTTGTCATGCTGTAAGTAGGAGTCCTGAAAAGGATAATGATGCTGTATGGTATTGTATAGTATAGTATTTTATTCCTATCACTATCCCTATAAACTTTGTTTCTTTTGCTTTTGCAATCACTTGGAGGTAATATGAGTAAAAGCTCATATTTCTATCTCCTTTTCTTGATCCTAACTTTCTCCCCGATATATATTCACTTGAAAAAGATTTATAAATTTTGCACAAGCGTATCTCTTCAACTATCCAATAATGTTTTCAACTGTCGCTTAAGGGAGCATTGATTTAATGAAACATGTTGCTGCCATCTAGTTTCATCATCTGTGGGGTTGATGTATTACATCTGCCCTATGCTTCTTTTTTCTAGGTTAATAAGATTAATGTCAAGTTCTGAATGTTGTATTAAGATTTTCGCTCTACTTTACTCATGTCAATCTTCGCTAGTGTTCCCTAGCCACTCTTCAAGTTGTGAGAGAAATGAGGTTTGGACTTCACAGTTGAATATCCTCAACTTCCAAGTATCCAAGTATCTTTTCATAAGCTAACACAGTGTGCAGTTGTGCGCTTCTTTTTCCATATCTGTAAAATATGTTATTGGCCCTGAATATAATTCTGGCCTTTTGAGTTTCTAGTTTGATTTTGGATAAGTTATCTTAAATCAGGAATCTGTTTTTTTTTTGCTTAGTTTGGATTTTCCTTTGTTTCAAAATTGGTTATCTGTTTTCAGTTCCTATCAGTTTACCTCCATAGAATCTATTTTGTGTTCATTTATTTTGGAGGCATTGTCATATACTTTGTGTTGATTCATTCACTGTGTTTTTTCCTGAATAGTACGGTGGCCGCTGATCTTGTGTACTTCAAATGGCTGATATTGTGGAGAATATTCCAATTCTTTACAACACCTTCACAGCATGCATGGAGGTGCCTGGAAAGTGTTTAGAGCTGAGAGCCCAACTGCAACAGATATCAAGCACAAAGAGCGATATGATTGCACAGTTGAAGTCAGAGGAGGATGGAAATCTATGCAAGAAGCAGAAGGAATCTGTGAGGACGTTGTTTGAACTAATTGAGAATTTCATAAAAATGGCCACTAAGACCCTGGAGAAACATGGGGGAGGGGGTTGGTGGAGTCGCATAGTTATGGTACTAAAAGCAGATAACCTTCTCAAGGAAGGACAATATTTACTAAGCCAAGCTAACAACCTAATGAAAGAAGGCCTAACTCTTGATGAAGTCTACACGCGAGGTATGAAGTTACCTGTGGAGAAGTTCATTGGCGTTACTATGAAGAAGCTTCACGAAGACGCTCTTCGTTCCATAAAGAGTAGTAGGGTTGATATCATTGGCATACATGGGAATCTGGGTGTTGGGAAAACCAACTTCATGAAAGCCTTATATAATAGTGTGCACGATGACCCTAAGCACTTCAAGGCTGTGTTTTGGGTAGGGGCTCCCCAGGAACAACAACCTGATATCAAGAGCTTGCAGGACTGTGTTGCAAAGGCTATGAAATTTAAGTTTGATGATGCGGATGTGGTGAGAAGAAGCAGTTTGCTTGCAACAAAGTTGAAGAATATGACACCTGGTCATGTCATTCTCTTCCTAGATAATGTAAAGGAGCAATTTCTAACGTACGAGGTAGGGATTCCAATTGGATATAATGAAGCTGAAAATTTCTGTTGCACACTTGTATTTACGACTTCATCTGAGGATGTTTGCAATAAGATGTGTTGTTCAACACAGTTCAAAATGGACCTCCTTGCTGAAAATGAAGCTCGAGAGCTGTTCTTGCATGAAGCTCGCTTGAGTACTCATTGTACCCGAGCTCATGGCCGTAGGATGGTAAAGGTGGCAAATGATGTGGCAAAGCAATGCGCTCGTGTGCCTTTTGTCATCACACTAATTGCCCGGTCTATGACCGGGAAAGAGGACATTTGTGAGTGGAAGAATCGCCTCAATGAGCTGATGAACATTGTTGAGGACTTGCATGGTGATGAGGCCAAGATACTAGAACAACTGAAGTTCAGCTTTAATTGCATCAAAGACCGCACTATTCGGGTTTGCTTTTTGGATTCTGCGAGTGTGCTCCTCGAGGGGCATCAATTTACCAGACAAAAGCTCATTGAGCTCTGGGTTCAAAACAAAAGAATCGGTAGGAAACGTCGTAAGGTTGCTAGTCTGACTGCCGCTGTCACCGATCAGGGTCATACTATTATAAATGAGCTCCAAAGAGCATACTTACTGGAAGTCCAAGAACTAGATGGGACAGAATACGTGAGTATGAATAAGTGGATCAGAAAAATGGCTATGAATATACCACACGAGGTAAGCTCCCATATATGCTTCATTGTTTATTTTGTTTCGTTCTAGAAGACTAGAAGAAAAGTATTCTTTTCGACGGAATTTTTTGAAGATTATTTAAGAAGATGATGCATTAACATATTGTTGCTTTTATTTCACAAAATCATTAAAGCGCCTCTTTTTATATGTGATAGCTTATACTACATACTAATGCTTGAAAATGCTTTAAGTGACACTTCATTGGTTTTCTACTAATTGCTATCTACTTCCTCCGTTTTTAATTACTTCTACCATTTTATTTCGGCACGCACATTAAGGAAGAATGGTTAGTAAAAATAATTGAAAGGAAACCTATGTGAAAGGTGTGAAAAGTAAGAGAGAAAAGAAGAGTAATTAGGGTGAGTGGGAAGTTGGTAAGTTTATTAAATGAAATGAAGAGTAATGATGGAGTCTAGAAGGAAAGATTTTCCAAATAAGGAAATGGGAAAAGTATTTCAAAACAGCACAAAAAGGGGAAAATGGTAGAAGTAATATAAAGCTGAGGAAGTATGGACTATGGACTTGGCACACAACTTAAGCAACGAAGTAAAAGAGTGATGAGACTACATGCTCATGTGTGATGTGACTAGAGGAAAGGAAGAGAGAGAAAACTCACACATTGCCAAATGTTTCTAAATTAGAATTGTACTCCCTTCGTTTTATTTTAGTTTACCCACTTCTTTATACACAAAGTTTTTAAGAGAAATAGACATGTAGGTTATAGGAGGGAGAAAAAGTATTAACTTATTGTATATTGCATTGAAGTTATTTCTGTAGGCCAAGAGTAATAGAGTAAGAATGTAAAGATAATAATATAATATTTGTAGGACCGTTGTAAAACATAACAAAGAAGTAGATACATTGATACATGACAGTTCAAAAAGGAAAGTGGGTAAACTAATAAAAATAGGAGGGGGTAGCAATTGTTGTAAAATTTCTCAAAACAAGTAATAAAACACAAGGTAGTATTTGTTCCGTCTACAAGTTTTGTCTAAGAAGGAACTCATGGTTCTGTGGTTTTTAATTAGAAATTCATCAAATTTCTATATGTTTTCATTTGTAAAATCATCTGAGTTGAAAAGGGCAAGTTGTACAGTTTATTATTATAGCTCCTTACTCATGAAGTTTTCTGTCCTATTTTTATGATCAATGCGGGGTTATACAGGAGGCGGCAGTACCATGATGATAGCTTTCGGGTGCTGGGTTCAGTCTTTAGAGTGCAAATGCTCCACATACTTCCAAGATCTTTAAAAGCTATCCGTGGTACACATTGTAAGGAAGTCATCTTTTATGTATGAATAGTGTCCAATTGCTTTGCATGCCATTTAAAACAAAAGATTTTTTCCCTTCAAGACATTTGTTTTGTAGAAAGGATATGTGATGTGTGCTGTTTAGATTTCTTTGTAGAGTTGGCGTACCTGATGAACATTGTTGCTGAAATGCTTGTAATTGACTAATTGTTGTCGTCCTTTTTTGGGGGTTTATTGATTCTCATATAGACACATTATATGCTTCATGAATCATGATTGAAGTAAGATTTTGATCTAGCAACCTCTGTATGTTTTCGGGTCCTGTTTTGTCAGAATTGGGTGCGCAATGAAAGTCAGAGTTCTATAAGAAAGACTTTTTAGCTATTTGTGAAACAACATCTTTTGAAAGATTTTTTTTTTGGGAAAGAAGCTTTATATCAACCTTCTTTATATCAAGGAATAATTGGCATGAATAATCCCAACTTTCACCATTCTTCTAAAAATAATCTCAACTTTGGATTATCTTAGAATAATCCCAACTTTAGGGGGTACCATCTCAAAATAATTTGAACTATTAATTAATTATATATTATAGACCTAAAATGGATTAATGTAGGCATTAAAAGTTATAGTTTGGTTTATTTTGAGAAGGTCCCCTCAAAAGTTAAGATTATTCTAGAATAATCCAAAGTTGGGATTATTTTGAGAAGAGAGGTGAAATTTGGGATTATTCATGTCAATTTTTCCTTATATCAAACCTTGTCAGTGTAGGTCATCCCCCTCCTTTATTTTGTCCCTCTTTGTACATAAGATTACGATCAAATCTGTTTGATTTTCATGCACGAAGAGGGAGAAAAAAAGGAGGGTCAATGACCAAAAGTTTGACTTTTTTAGGCGGAAAATGATGACAAAGTGAGTATTTTGATAAGCAAGTGCTTAAGTTTATTCTCACAAAAAGAAATTCAAGGGTGTTTTTTCGCCAATATTATAACAAATAGGAAAAATTATTTTAAATAAGTCAACTTTTGCATGGTATTCACATTTTAAGTCTACCTTTTGATTATCTCTGATTGAGTTAGGCTTGTATGTCTGTTTTCTTCTATTGAGTTTTAACCTGTTTGTGACTTGTTTAATAGGTTACTTATGATACGTGTTATAATGTCTCACCCCCACCCTCGCCTGTTTTAGAAGAAGGGACAATTATAAGTAACCTACTAACCAAGTCACAAACAGGTTAAAACTCAATAGAAGAAGACAGGCATACAAACCTAACTTATCAGGGATAAATAAAAGGTAGACTTAAAATGAGAAGACCGCGCAAAGGTTGACTTATTTAAAACAATTTTTCCTAACAAATAAGTTCTAAACAATAAATATCACCATGGAAAATCTAGTACATAATGTTTTTAAATTTAAAAATGAGGGCTGAAATCTACCTAAACCATTGGGATGATTTTAAGATGGTCTTTTTTGGAAAAAGACTATGGAAGCAAATGAATGTAAGCCACACATTCTTGCTTGTGGAGTCCACATTTATTTTCTTTTCCCTTTTCTTTTAATTGCCAAATCTAATTTATTTTGATTTTGTTTATTTACGAAAATTTATGAAATTAATTTTTGAAAAGCGAAAAAATAATAAATAAAAACAGAAAAAATCAGAAAAAAATTTCACCTTCCAAACAGTGACTTACATTTGGAAAAAAAATTTGGACCCAAATTTTATTTACTCATTTTCTCTCTCCTCCTTGTTCTTTATGTTCTTGGTGTTCTTCACCAAAAACTCAAGAACACTCATCTTCCACAACTGAATTTCTCCCAAATTCGACCAATTCTTCCACCTTCTCCCTCAACTTCGACCCTATCTTCCATCTTCTCCCTCATTTCGCCCTATTCTTCACCTCCATTTCGCCCCAAACTTTCACCTCAATGGATTCGATCTAAACTCTTCATCCGTACATGAAATGGATGAAAGTTTACTTAAATATTTCGCATATAGTAACGAATTAATGATTTTCTATTTTTATTTGTGCGTTTGAGTAAGATTAAACTTGCAATTTATAAAACTTTTTCCCAAAAAAACCTAGGGTTTTAGGGAAAATAAAATGACAATATTGGTGATTAAATTGCTCTAAATCAATGCACTTCAAACTTTTATGCGACAATTTATGGTTACATTTGAGTAGTTTATACTTTAGTTTAGCTACTAAATGGAAAAAAAATTCAGATTTTTCGCGACCTCCATGAGAGGTTGAACTGGTTTTTAGTCTAAGGTACTGCAGTGGTTTGGTAATTACTAAAATATTTTGCACATGACCTAACATAAAGATATTTTGGTAATTACTAAACTTATTTTGGACATGACCAAAAATAAAATTAAGGTGTGTGTGAGATAATTGCAATAAATCAATGCACTTCACACTTTTATTGGGTTACATGTGTTGAGTAGATCATACTTTCGTTTAGCCATTAGATGAAATAAATTTGCAGCATTCTCAGGACCTCCATTGTAGTGGAATGTCACTAGTTTCTTTGTGCTGCAGGGTTAAGGTAATTACTAAAGGTATTTTGATCATGACCTAACATAACTATTATATATGTTAGGTAATCATCTAATTAGATTAGGATATTACCAAAACTTTTAGGTCATTACCTAAACAATTTTAGGGAATTACTTACAGTAATAATTGTCTTGATGAGGGAACTGTATGGTTAAGATGTGGGTTATTGATAACCTAATTTGATTTTTTTTTTTTTTTGCATCTAGTAGCTAAACTAAAGTATGAACTGAAGATATTTTGATAATTAATGATATAACATAACCACTATATATGTTAGGTAATCACCTAATTAAATTAGGTTATTACCAAACATTTTAGGTAATCACCTAAATATTTTAGAGCATTACCTAAAATAATAATTGACTTGGGCAATGGCCTCAAATTATGTGACTATAACATATATGATGATGGCATTGTATGCTTAACATGTAGGTTATTAATAACCTAATCCATGTGGTTTTATGTGGTTTATATAAGAATGTGGCATCGTGGTAAAATGTTGCATTTTTTTCTTTTTCTTTTGCACTCAAATGATTGAATTGAATGACTTTGATGATATGAAAGGTTCATTAATAGAAATGTTTATGTTAACATCGGATTGGAATGATAGAAGAAACTGTAAAAAGAATCATTTCCATTGTAGTGGAATGTCACTAGTTTTTTGTGCAAGTTAATGTTGGGTTTAGGTAATTACAAAAGCTATTTTGGTAATAACCTAACATAACCACTATATATGTTAGGTAATCACCTAATTATATTAGGATATTACGAAACATTTTAGGTCATCACCTAACCATTTTAGGGCATTACCTAAAATAATAATTGATAACCTAATCCATGTATGATGATGGCATTGTATGCTTAAGATGTGGGTTATTGATAACATAATCCATGTGGTTTTATGTGGTTTATATTGACTTGAGTTTTATGCCCCCATTGTCTCTCCTTGTACTAAAAAGCCCAAATTAACCCCTAATCATATGCTTTAAGGTAATTACCAAATATGTTCTAGGGATTACCAAACCTATTAAGTGGGGGATGTTCTCCTAATCACAATCCTTCATCATTACTCATCAAAGCAATACTATGTGGATTGGATAATCATGCCACTGGGTCCGTTAGGCCCAATACCTCACCAAAACCCATTGACTTGAGTTTTCGGCCCCCATTGTCTCTCCTTGTACTAGAAAACACAAATTAAGCCCAAATCATATGCTTTTAGGTAATTACCAAACATGTTTTGGGTATTACCAAACTTATCCAATCACAATCCGTTCTCATTACTCATCAAAGCAATCTTATGGGAATTAGACAATCATGCCACTTGGTCTATTAGGCACAATAACTCTCCCTATTGACTTGAGTTTTGGGCCCCAATTGTCTCTCCTTGTACTAAAAAGCTTAAATTGACCCCAGATTATATGTTTTTAGGTAATTACCAAATTTGTTTTGGGCATTACCAAACACAATCAATTCCCATTACTCATCAAAGCAATTCTATGAGGATTGGACAATCATGCCACTGGGTCCAATAGGCCCAACACCTCATCAAACCCTATTGACTTAAGTTTTAGGCCTCCATTGTCACTAAGACTCCTTTTGGTTGGGCGTAAAACATTTTCAGTGTAAAATAATTTTCATGGAAAACAATTTACAATGGAAAATACAATTCCAAAATTTGTTTTCCGTTGTTTGGTTCCATGTAAGAAAAATGATAAAATTAGAGGAAAATAAAAGGGAAAGTAAGGAGATAGTGAGAGGAGTGTACAAGAGAGAGAAGAAAAACAGTTTTCCGTTCATTTTGAAAGGAAAATGGTTTTCCATCATTGATAGAGCCATTTTACTCCAAGAGAAAATAGTTTTACACTCCTTTGCAAAACAAATAATGTAAAATTGAAAATAGAGGAAAATAATTTTCCAGGTAAATATGTTACACCCTATCAAACGGAGCCTAAGAAATCACGAGAATATCGCAACAGTCCTTCGCACACCAAGAAAACTTCAGGTGCTTTTAATAAAAACATTTTTACAGTTGCTGGATTTGCGATTTATTTTAAGTTTGCTAAATGTTGTTATTGTATTTGTTGATGAACAATTTAGTGGTCACATTTCTGTCCACAATTTTATATGGGTTATTGTTGTCATGGAAAAGTAAGTGGCATTATCAATTCTATGTAATTTGCTAGTTGTTATTGTATTTGTTAATGTAGGACCCCTATTTCCTTGACTTTGATTTCGCCACCCATGTTCTCCTTCAAATGGCATTTTATTCTAATCACTAAGAGTCTATTAGCTGCTGTCACATGAAAGCTTATGTGTTATTGAGCTTGATCTTCTTTCCTTTTGGGAAGATCTAGAAGGGAAAGAATATTGTATACAAGCTTCAGTTTGTGAAATATAGTATTTGGATCTTGGGGTTCTTTTTCTTTTTTTTTAATGAAAATTATGTTCCAGATTCATTTACTTGTTCAAGCTGGGATTTGAAGAGAAGCTTGTAATTAGTATCATTTCCCATAATCCTGCTAAACGAAGTTCACCATTTGAGTTTTAATGGAGGAGATGTTTTTCTTTTGATTATTTAGAATTCAAATATTAATTATAATATTTTGCTAGTTGATGTCCTCCCTCCCTCTTAAAATACACTTATATTTGAATCGCCTGCTATGTTATATGGATTGGTTATTGAGTTCAAGTATGTTTCACTAGTTAATTTGTATGTATTTTTTTATTAGCATTCATAGTTTAGTTACTAATGCCGTATTTGATCTTTTTCAATTTCCACAGATGGAATTCAATTGGAGAAGCTTTCCTCTACAACATACTTTTTTTTGACAGGCCTCTACAACATACTTAAGATCACATATAAGTGTTCAAAGTTTTTACTTGGTTGGATAACATGGATGTAATAACTTGTTTTAGCTTATTTTAGATTTTTAGTATTGTTTGGTGCTTTTTGATTTTTATGTAGCTTTGGGCTAACAACTTTTTCTTAATTTCAATGTCATAGCAGATTTGTAAGAACTGTTGCACTTCTTTGAATGTTATTTTTAATCTGTTTTTATCAATAATTAAGCAAATAAAGGAAGTCAACAATAAGCGAGAATATATGTAAAAAAATTTGGGGGAGGGGAAGCCGACATGAACCACTATTATAATTATGCTGAGCAAAGAGGCCACCTAACAAAGATAAGTGGTCTTTTTAGTGGACTTAAAGAGACCACTTATTTGCCTAAATGATTTCCTGGTAGAATCAAAGATATCACCTGATTCAATTAAGTGGTTTCTCTTACTTCTTTTATGGTTCTTTTATCCAGCAGCTAAATGACCATTTATTTTTAATTGTGGTCTCTTTCTTTTATTTAAAAAACCACCTCTAAAAAGTGGTTGTTTATACAAAGAGACCAGTGATCTAGAGACCACCTCTCAAGTGGTCTCTAAAGGGGTTTTTAGATGGCCTCTTTAAGTCTTTTTGTAGTACTGGGAGGATGTTCTCCCAATCACAATCCTCTATCATTACTCATCATATCAATCCTATATGGATTGAACAATCATGCCACTGGATCCATTAGACCCAATACCTCATCAAATCCCATTGACTTGAGTTTTGGGCTCCCATTGCCTCTCCTTGCACTAAAAAGCCCAAATAAACCCCAGATCATATGCTTTTAGGTAATTGTTAAACATGCTTTTGGCATTACCAAATCTATCCAATCACAATCAATTCACATTACTCATCAAAGCAATCATATGGGGATTGGACAATCATGTCACTGGGTCCGTTAGGAACAATACGGGCCCCCATTATTCCTCCTTGTACTAAATAGCCTAAATTAACCCCAAATCATATGCTCTTAGGTAATTACCAAACATGTTTTGGGCATTACCAAACCTATCCAATCACAATCCATTCACATTACTCATCAAAGCATTCCTATGAGGATTGGACAATCATGCCACTGGATCCATTAGGCCAAATACCTCACCACACCCCATTAACTTGAGTTTTATGTATTGAAGAAATGTATTATTAAAGCAGTTAAATAAGTGACCAAACAACTTAACAACCCAAGATTTATGTATTGAAGAAATAAAAAATTCATATTTACATATTATGTTTGAATTGGATTTTTAATTATCAAAGCATGAATTTTAGGGTTTGAAAGGTTGGATTATCATAGTAGTTTATTATAAGTTATTAAATTGCTTATTTTTATGATTTTAAATATGTTTAAATTTGTTTTAAGGGAGTTTTAACATATAATATATTGCTGGAAATTTAAAGAGAGTATTGATATGGAGTTTTATGATTTTAAAACACGAGTTTTGAGAGTTTTAACAACTAGTGCAATAGTACTATACTAGGAGGTTTTATGATCAAGTTTTTATGATGGGTAAAGGTTTTTAAACACTTTTAAGCAGGGTTTAAAGTATTGTATTATTGCTGTAAATTCATAAAGGATTGGTTGTGAATTCATATTAGTTGTTTTAGGCGGAGAATTCTCTATAGGAGACTTTTAAAGTTGTGAAAGTGGCCTCTCAATTTGTCTACACAAGGTACATACATACCTATGTGTTGATTGGATTAGTATCATGATTTTAAGGATGAGAATTATTATAGTATCATGTATAAGAACTATTGTTAGTTCAAATGTGATTTCTATTAAAGTTAGATTGCATGTTTTGTGTCGTTGTATGAAACATGTTGATTATGATATTTGTATTATGTTTGTATGGAAGACTAATGCAAGCATGAGGATTTAGGAACTTTATTTATTAATTCTCATGGGGGAATTAATATATATTGGTTTGGATCATGATTGATCATGTTGTTCCCTTTTATTTTTTAACTGCTTTATAAGGATCGAGGGCCTTATCTAGTAAGTTGATATATTATACCTTTGAAAGGTTGTTGGTTGTTGACTAGGTTCAACAAATAAGGAAGATTGGATTAAAATTGGAATAAATCTTGGGTTGTTAAGTTGTTTGGTCACTTATCTAATCCTAAGATAAAAATGCAAAATTTATGATTGTTTAATGATTATATTATTTGTGCTGCTTGTGAGTCATAACAAGTAATAAATGATCAATCATGTAAAGTGAAACAAGGATAGCAATAGCTTTAGACTTGTGCACGTCTGAAGTGTTGGACAAGCATGAGTTGGAGTACATGGTGGTAGCCCATGGCTTTTTCTTTGGATCGGATTAATCATCATGTCCTATTTTTATTTAAAGGGTTCCTCGATATCGTAGGTCATGGAAATACGGAGTCGCGCTCGTATTTCGTCTTCCATAGAGAAGGCTGGTTTTAGTTAGACAACTCGTTCTATTGACTATTCCATCTAAAGGAATAAAAAGGTTATTGTGAAGTTTAGTTCAAAAAAAGTTATTATGTTATTATTTATTCCTGCTTACTACTTATTAGTATCATGTTAAGATTGTTTATTCATTTAGTATGTACTACTCAGCTTTGTTGATTACGTGCTTTTGTGTGTGTATATTGATCATGGATATACCTTATTGATCCTGTTATGACCCATTTTGGTGAGCAGTATCTAAGGATCAATAGTGCATTGTCCATCTACAGATTTGAAGATGATGCATCAATGGGTTCGGGATTGGAGAGTTTGTGTAGATTATTTATAAAACTTTTGAGTTTATGCTTTTCGTAGTTGGTTTTGGTTTTAAGTTTGACGTTGACTTTGTTGGTTTGACTTTTGGAGTTGACTTTGTAGTTGACTAAGTTTAATTTATAAAGTTTGTTTATTATGTTTTCCGCTGCAAAATTCTGGATAAGCCGATACGTTTTCACACGGGTGATAATACTCTGATGATTCTCTAACTTTTATTTTAAAAAGTATTTTAGAAAAGAGAGAATTGTCGGGGTGTTACAAAGTGGTATCTAGGAGCTTTAGGTTTTTATTGGCCTTTCGTGCCAATTTAAATAGTTAGGTGCCTAACTAGCTAGTTACTTAAAATGAATTTCGTAGAATTGAGCTCTACTTATTCGTTGTGTTCAAATTACCTTTCGAAAGTTTTTTTTTCAAGATTTTAAGATTTAAAATATTACTGTATTTCAGTTCGAATTAAAAAAAATTCAAAGGGTCCGAATATTTTTTTTTATTGTGTTCGAAAAATTCGAACTATTATAGTTTTTTTTCCCGTGTTCTTTTCGGTTCCTTATAAATTCGAAATTATTTATTTATTTAAATACTCTAGTTTATTTTTATTATTTTATTATGTTATGAGAGATCGGTAGTATAGGAAGTGCATATAGGATAGAAATATTATATGTCTGCATTAAATAGTTAGTTCAACATGATTATATTTTTCTTCCATGCTAGCTGTTTATGTTTTTCCTATGCCTTATATTATTGTTGTTATTCTTACTTATTGTTTATTGTTGGGATTATACGTTAAGTGAGAGTACCAATTGCATATAGAAGTTATATTTATTTGTTATAGATTTCTAGCTATGTCTGATAGCACTAGAGTAGGGAGCTACTACAACCCTATTGTGTTGAGTAATGATGAGAGTGATGGAGGTTATGAGTCCGACAGTGATAGTTACACCAGCCTAGAGTTCATTATGCGTAATGTGTTAAGAGCAGGCATGCCTAATAGTGATGGTGAGGTTATCCATGAGTTTGACCATGCTAGGGGATAGACTAGAATGGACATCTACCATGCCGTTTTGAGACGCGATAGTGATTTTAAGTTAGAAGAGGACGAGCCTCAATCTAAAAGGTTACGAAGATCCACGAGGTTCAGAAGATATGTTTACTATAATACTGAGGACATTGATGATTTTGAAGATGAAGGTTTGACTCCAGATTAGTACAAGGAATCAAATGATAAAACTGATAATGTATCTCCTTAGATTATTTACCAATGTATTTATGTTTTAAGAATAATGTTGGATAATTAGTGCAACAATGGTTTAAATTTATTTCATAGTACCTTTATTTTATTTTAGGAAAAGACAGTATTATGGTTTAGAAAATTGTTATTAGCATCTTTTGAGAAATAAAAGACAAATATTTATTTATCCAAGTGAGCAAGAATTTATTTTGGCACGCGAATGGAAATATTTTTTATTTATTTGTTATAATTGAATTTTTATTCACTGATCCTCAATTGTGTGTTCTTGATGCGAATATTTTTGTCATGGATGATTATGTGATTGATAATGATTATTCTGTGATATGGTTATAACTTCATGAGAAATTGTTTGTTGATGCGATCTTTATGGTCAAATCAAATGTTGTCTTCCTAGAGAATGTCATGTAAGTTATGTATTGAAACCTAAAGTAGAGTACGTTAATTTCAGGTCGCGCAGTGGAATGGCTAACAACGCTAATGATTTAGCTGCTGCTATTCGCCTTTTGGCGGAGAAATTGACTCGGCAAAGAGCTGAGCGTCCCGATTCTGCTGGGGACATGTTTCAGAGGCTAGCCAAGGTTAAACCACCATACTTTAAGGGGCAAGCTGATCCTACCTTCTTAGAGAGTTGGATTAGGGAGTTTGAGAAAATCTTTGGGGCTGTGAATTGTCTTGAGGGTATGAAAGTAGGTCAAGCTATAGTTTACCTAAAAGATGAAGCTGATTTGTGGTGGAGAGAAAATGGGGCTAGGTTGAGTGTTGTTGAGGGATTTAATTGGGATTCTTTTGTTACTGCCTTAAGAGGGAAGTTTTACCCTTCTTTTATGAGGAAACAGAAAGCCCGAGAATTTATCAACCTTAGGATGGGGAGTATGACCATCTCTGAATATTAAAGCAAGTTCATAGCACTGTCGAGGTTTGCACCTGAGGTAGTAGCCACTGAGAAATTAAAGGCTCAAAGGTTTGAGCAAGGTTTGACTGAGGAAATCCAACTGGGGTTAGGTTATGAAACTTTTAAATCTCTAGATATTGTGTATGAAAGAGCCGCCCATATTTATGGTCTACAGTCGAGGCGTGATAAGAAGAATACTGTAGTGGGTGAGAAAAGAAAGGATTTCAATGCGGGGGAAATCAAGGGAATTTCAAGAAGAAGAGGAATGGGAATGGGAATTTCCAAGGGAGAAATTATCAGGGCTTCAATAATAAGAGCCAATATGAGAGAGTGTACCACTGTAAGAAGTGCAATAATGACCACCCTGGTAGAGACTGCAAGGGAGACCTAGTAACCTATAACTACTGCTAGAAGAAGGGCCATATGGAGTATGGGTGCTTTACTAAGCAAAAGAAAGAGCAAAATGGTAATGGGAGTGGTAATTAGGTGAGGTCTAGGTTCAACCAGTCGGGAAATCAAGGTTCGAAGCCTGTAGGGGCACAGAACAACCAAGGAAGCTACGATAAGCCTGCTAGTAAGAGCAACAACAACCAGAACAAGGCTCCGGGTAAACTGTTCGTGATGAGCCACAATGAAGCTGAACGATCTGCCGACGTAGTTTCTGGTACTTTTTCTATTAACTCCGTTTGAGTTAAAGCGTTATTTGATTTGGGGGGGGGGGCTTATTTGTGTGTTTCGTCGTCTGTCATTAAGAGTCTGGGGTTAGTAGATTTTGAGGTGATTGATTTGCCTGTTAGTATACCTACTGGAGAGACCATAAGGTGTACCAAGTTGTTTAAAGATTTACCTCTGAAGATAGGAGGCTGTGTATTTCACTCTGATTTGATAAAGTTTAATCTGGGAGACCCAGATGTAATTTTGGGGATGGATTGGTTAGGCTTCTACAAGGCCAAGATAAAATGTGAAGTTCAGAAAGTAGTGTTGAGAAACCCTTTGGGGAGGTTGACCTCATATAGATGTTTTGGGAAGCCCAAGAACTTTGGGGTTTTCTGCGATGCAAGTGAAGAAATTGATGAATAAGGGGTGTGAGCTATTTTTCAGTAGTGTGCAAGATGTGAGTAAAGAAGTTGGGGTGAATATTGAGGATGTTCCGATCGTAATTGAGTTTATGGATGTGTTTCCGAGTGAAATTTCGAGTATGCCGCCTGCTAGAACTGTAGAGTTCACCATAGACTTAATTCTTAGAATTGCACCCATATCTAAGGCACCTTATAGAATGACACCTCCTGAGATGAGTGACTTGAAGACGCAATTGCAAGAGCTATTCGATAAGGGTTATATTAGGCCTAGTGCATCACCTTGGGGAGCTCCTGTGTTGTTTGTTAAGAAGAAAGATGGGAGTATGAGGTTGTGTATTGACTATAGGGAGTTGAACAATGTAACCATCAAGAACAAGTATCCTTTGCCTAGGATAGATGACCTATTCGACCAATTGAATGGAGCGAGCGTGTTCTCGAAGATTGATTTGCGGTCGGGGTATCACCAGTTGAGGGCAGCTAATAAGGATATACCTACGACTGCATTTAGGACTCGTTATGGCCATTATGAGTTTACTATAATGTTGTTTAGGTTGACTAATGCACCTGCCATATTTATAGACTTGATGAATAGGATTTTCCATAAGTTCTTAGATAAGTTCGTTGTGGTATTCATTGATGATATTCTGATTTATTCAAAGAGTGAAAAAGAGCATGATGAACACTTGAGGATTATATTGGAGACACTTAGGAAATATCAATTGTATGCCAAGTTCTCTAAGTGTGAGTTTCGTTTGGGGAAAGTAGCATTTTTGGGTCACTATGTGTCTAAGGAAGGAGTCTTTGTAGATCCTGCTAAGATTCAAGTTGTTAGTGAGTGGCCTACTCCAAAGAATGTGTCTGATATCAGGAGTGTTCTAGGTCTCGTAGGCTATTATAGAAGATTTGTGAGAGATTTCTCGAAGATAGCAAGGCCAATGACCAATTTGATGAAAAAAGAGTCAAAATTCGAATGGAGTGAGAAGTGTGAGGAAGCTTTTTAGATTTTAAAGGAGCATTTAACCTCCGCACCTGTTTTGACCCTGCCTGATGGGAATGAGTGATTTGAGGTGTATAGTGATGCTTCAAAGAATGGTTTGGGATGTATGTTGCAGCCGAATGGGAAGGTGATCGCGTATGCGTCGCGTCAGTTGAAACCTTATGAGGCTAATTGCCATACCCATGATCTAGAGTTAGCTGCTACCATGTTTGCCTTGAAAATTTGGAGACATTACCTTTATGGGGTAACCTGTAAGATCTTTACTGAGCATAAGAGTTTGAAGTACATTTTCACCCAAAAAGACCTCAATATGAGGCAGAGGGGATGGTTAGAGTTGATAAAGGATTATGACCTAGACATCCAATATCATGAAGGGAAAGCGAATGTAGTTGCTGAAGCGTTGAGTAGGAAATCGAGCCATAGCATGAATGCCTTGGTAGTTCCTGAGGAATTGTGTCGAGATATGCAACGACTTAGCCTAAAAATCTTAAATGCTGGGGAGATCGAGGCAAGATTGAGTGCTTTGTCATTGGGGTTGTCAGATTTCGACGAGATCAAAGAGGATCAAGTTGGAGATGAGCACCTAGAAAAGATTAAGGAAGAGATGAGGCAAGGTAAGGAAGTTGATTTTAAGATCCATGATGATGGTAGTCTGATGTTCAAGGGAAGGTGGTGTGTACCACAAAAATGTGATGAGCTTAAGAGGCGACTTATGGATGAGGGGCATAATACTCCGTATTCTGTGCACCCTTGGGGTGACTAGTTGTATAAGGACCTTAAAGAGATCTATTGGTGGCCAAACATGAAGCATGAGGTTGCCGAGTTCATGTCTAAGTGTCTAACCTGTCAGAAAGTAAAGATAGATCATAAGAGACCCATGGGGAAGGTTCAATCCTTAGAGGTTCTAGGATGGAAGTGGGATTCCATATCGATGGATTTTGTGACTGATTTGCCTAAGACGAGGAACGACAATGATACTATTTGGGTTATTGTGGATCGTCTGACGAAGTCGCTCGTGTTTAGTCCAGTTAAAGAGACATGGAAGAAGAAGCAATCTGCGAAGACTTATATTAAGAACGTAGTGAGATTGTATGGGGTTCTAACAAATATCATTTCAGATCGTGATTTGAGATTCCTCTCGAAATTTTGGCAAAAGGTCCAGGAGAATCTTGGGACAACATTGAAGATGAGCACTGCCTTTCACCCTGTAACCGATGGTCAGACTGAGAGGACTAACCAAACTATGGAAGATATGTTGAGAGCGTGCGCTATTGACTTTCAGGGTAGATTTGATTGAGTTCTCATACAACAATAGTTATCATATGAGTATTAAGATGGCACCTTCTGAGGCACTGTATGGAAGGAAGTGTAGAAGTCCCATTTGCTGGAATAATTTTAGTGAGAATATAGTATTGGGGACAGAATTCATTGAGGAGAATATTAAGAATGTCAAGTTGATTCAGGCTAGAATTCAAGCTTCTCAAGATAGGCAAAAGAGTTATGCCGATTTAAAGCGAAAAGAAGATGAGTTGGAAGCAGGTGATAAAGTATTCCTTAAAGTATCACCAACTTAGGGAGTGATGAGATTTGGGAAAAAGGAAAAATTAAGTGCCAAATATGTGGGTCCATATGAGATTCTGCAAAGAATTGGGAAGGTAGCTTATAGGTTGTTGCCAATGGAGTTCGAGAAAATGCACGACGTATTTCATATTTCCCAACTCAAGTGTTATATCCCTGATGAGCGTCATGTTTTGGAGCCCGAGAGAATCCAAATCGATAGTAGCCTCACATATGAGGAAAAGCCTGTGAAAATTGTTGATAAGAAGGTGCGTAGTACACGCAATAAGGAAGTCAATATCGTGAAAGTGCTTTGGTCTAACCATGAGTTGGAAGAGGCAACATGGGAAGCCGAAGCTGAAATGAAGAAGAAATATCCAGACTTATTCCCTGAGGCGATTTACGAGGGCGTAACTCGTTTTCTTTACCTATTTCGCGATAGAAGTAGAATGCGATAGAATTTCGCACTTTTTACCTATTTTTATGTATTTTTATGCTTATTTTGGCGATTTGCACATGTTGGTGCAAAATAAATAGATTCTCCGCATGGAAAATGTGTTCATGAGTAACACAAGTGATTTTAAAGTTGGTAAAAGTGTGCACATGAGTGATGGGTGGTGCGGCTTTGTCGTGTGCACCTAACCAAAGATAAATTTCTCCTACTCTCATGCACACTAAGCTAGTATAATGGAAGTAGGGATCGTATCCACAGAGAAACTGGGACAAGTTTAATATTTAGCGTTAATCAGTACCTAGATTAAGCTAAGGGACGAGAAACCTAATAACAAGGGGGGTTTCAAAAGAGTTATGAATAAACTACAACTAACTAGCATATAAATAAAATGAGAAATCAATATGGGAAGATCTTGAATTCGACAAACATCCACTTCAATTCATTAACGATCATTGAACCTCAACTCTAATTATTTCCATAATATCTATTGTTGAGAATTAATCTCGTATTATCCTTATTCTTAGTTGAATAGCACGATCAGCGTGACTATAAAACCCTAACTACAGGATAACCTAGTCCGATTAGCGTCTAAGTTCAATCCAATAGCAGCAATAAACACAGAGAACCAATAGACCCGCTAATGTCATACACGCGATAAACATTCAACAGTTGATTTAATTTCCCCAAGAAATAACCAAGACAATCTGCATCTAAGTTACTTCCTAGTTTGCTACAAATTGATAAAAGAATAAAACAATCCGATTCTATTCTTAAATCTAGCATTAGATTTATTACACAATCAAACTAGTAACGTTCCTAGCATAATTATGCAAAAATCATAAAGTATAATCATAGAAACAAAACCATAATCAAAGGAAATAAATAGAGAGGAAAGATCTCACAATAATGGTTGAAGCTTCATGTTAATTTTCTTCAAGAACGGTTCAAGCTACAATCCGATAGCATAAACCAAATCCAACATTGAAATCTATAATAAAACTAAGAATACTAAGAAAAATAACAAAAGTGAGGAAGGAGAATTAAGAGAGGAGTGTTTTTTCTCTCTCCTCCATTTCAGCTCTGCTCCTCCTCTCCCTAGAAAATAGGTTTTAGGAAGCTTTTAAACCCCGCACAAAACGTGGACCCAAACCGACTTAAGCGCCACGAGTCGCAATACTGGTCGCAAGCCGCGACGAGCAGACGGACTTTCCGTACAAATTGACTGGGCAAAGGGGGTCACGACCCGCGAAGTAGCTCGCGAGGTGCGAAGCAGGGGTCGCGAGTCGCGATCAAGCTCGCAAGTCGCGACATACGTGTGCGCTGCTAGGCAGGCTGTTGTGCTTTGCCTCGCTGCCGTGCTCTGCGTGGCTGGCGATGACGCTGTGCTTGCTGGGCAGACGTGAGCTGTGTGGGTGGTGCCATGGATTGTTGAGGATGACTTGCCATGCTGCTGGGTTAGTGCGGTGTAGGGATGGAGCATAGATGCTAGGATAGCACATTGCTGTCAACTCATAACTTGCTTCCGTGCCACCAAGCCATGGTGTTGAACTTTTTTGAACACTCAAGGATAACTTCAATTAAACATCGTTTAATTCCGTTTCTCCTTAAAAGCTCGGAATCTAGAACATTAACACTAATTAACTCACAAAACTCCGAACTTCCGCTAAGGTTGATTTATATGCAAACGTTAACAATTACGAATAAATCCCTTAGCAAAATGCACCAAAAATATCACAAAAACATCGTATGACTTGAGCGTATCAAGTGACACAAGTATTTCTCAAGTGAGAGTTGAGTTAAAAACTTTTGAAAATGTGTGAGTTTTCGTATCAAGTTTCGGGACGAAACTTCTTTTAAGAGGGGGTAGATTCTTATCCCCCGTAAATTTATGAATTTTATAAATATATTTTGATGTATAGTTATTTATATATAAGTATATTTTAGTATTTAAATTATTTATTTCTTCAAAGGTTGACTAGTTGAATGTCAAAGGAATTATTTTAATGATTTAAAGAAGTCAAATATTTTATTAAGTCATGCTTTGAAATATATTTGAAATGTTTGAAACACTTATTGGATTTCGAAAAGGATTCCTAATTGGGTTTGAGGAACCCAAACACTTTTAGATTTGGAAAAGTATTTCTAGTTTGAGCCCAATTACCTTTCTTTAGCCCACAAAGGGAACCTAAAGGCTAAAAACCCCATAAACCCTCAATTTTTCCCACACAAGTTATTTTCTCTCTCCTCCTTTTCCCCACAATTTCGGCCCTCCTTACTTTCTCTCTCCTCCTTTTCCCCACAATTTCGGCCCTCCTTACTTTCTCTCTCTTTCTTTTTCTTCCTCCCTCTCCTTCGGCCTTCATTCATCTTCGCCGCCGGCCACTGTTGTCCCACCGGCCGACTGCCGACCACCCAGCCGTAACGAGCTGCCACTGCTTCTCCTTGCCGGCGTTTTTGTTTTCCTCCTTCCTTTGATTTGGTTAATTTCTTCCTGCTCAAGTTTTGTTTTATTCAAAGTTTATGTTTTTAAGATTTGTTTTAATATGATGGGTTTTTCTACATTATGCCCTCGTGTTTTTTCATTTTCTACGTTGTACCCCATGTTTATGGGATTTCTACATTGTGCCCTTCAACTCTCATTTTTTAATTCAAAATGCCATTGCCGTTAAGTGAACGTTAATTGTTCCGTTAATGAAATTAATATTGCTTAATTATATTAATTTTTTTCTCATCTCTAGAAATTCTTCTCTTCCAAAATTCCCCTCTTCTGTAAAACTTCCTCTTCTCTGTGAAATTCTGCATTTTGGTAGCTATGGTTGGGGCGAAACATAAACCAGAAGGATCTGGGCTTTCTCCTTTGTTTTCAAGCTCTAAAATGGTGAATCGTAAATGTTGTGTTCATCACAAAATCTAGTAGCCCCCCTTTCCCCACCACCCCGTCGGATTCCCCCCACCACGAGTAATAACACTGCAGCAGCAACAATGACGGTGAAGAACAAAAAAAAAAGGACCCACAAAATCCGTCGGAAATACAGCAAAGGAGGAGTTAACCGCCGCCACAGCAGACACCCTCCCCGCCACAGCAGCCCCCGCTGATTTCCTCCCCCACTAATGTAAAACATTATGATGTAAAACACATCACACAATTCAAATACATTAAATGCAATTAAGCCCAAAATTACTTGAATTATACTACGATTTTTAGAGTTTAACATTATACCAAAATATCCCTCGAAGCAGGTGAAGATTTCTAGAGTTTAACATTATACCAAAATTTTTGTGTGATGCGTGGTAGAGATGGCCAACAGTGCGGGCCAATCCAGCCCAGCCCACCTCGTGGGCCGTGTGTGTCCAGCCCGCGAAAAGCCCGGTCCAGCCCGCCTTGAACCGTGAAATTGGTGGGTGGGTCGTGGGCCGAAATTTTTGAGCCCAACCCACGAAAGCCCGCTACTAAAACCGCCCAGCCCGACCCATGAACCAACCCAGCCCAAGTAATTATGCAACCAAATTGTGTATATTCTAATCAAATAGTATATATTTTAATCAAATTGCATATATTATAATTAAATCAAATTCAAAAATAATGAAATCATTCATTTATATTAATAATTATATACATAATTTAATTAAGTTTAGAGGTTTTATGTAACAATAATGAATCATTTCAATAATTTTGAAAAAAAAAAAATATCAAGCCGGCCCGCTAGGCCCACGAACCGCAAGAACCACTTCCCGAACCGAGAAAACCGGTAACAGACCGGTGTGGGCCAAGATTTTTCAGCCCATGGACCAGCTCACCTAAACCGTGAATTTCACGGTTTGGTCCTGGGCCGTAAAAACTCAGCCCGGCCGCTATGGCCCACGGACTGGCCCGCCCAGCCCGCACCAGTGGTCATCTCTAATGCGTGGTGAAGATGGAAGTGGAGTATTAATTTTTGAGGTCTGAATTTATGATTTAGGGACAGAGGACAAAGGAGGAGTTGGGGAAGTTGAATGATCAGTAGAGGAGAGAGAGGGAGGGAGGGGTATTTTAGGTTTTTTTTTTCCAAAATATTAAAAACCAAACAGTAGATAACGTCCGTAATTAATAACAGCTCATTAATGACATTTTGAATTAAAAAATGAGAGTTGAAGGGCACAGTGTAGAAATCCCAAAAATATGGGGTACAACGTAGAAAATGAAAAAACACGAGGGCATAATGTAGAAAAACCCTTATGTTTAAAAGCTTTAGTTTGATGGTTTATTTATGAACCTAAGTTTATATAATTTGCAGTTATTTCACCAAATACCCCCGACAAATTAAAAAATTCACCATATACCCTCAATGTTCCAAAAATTCACCATATACCCTTGAGTTTTCGAAAACGTTCACCAAATGCCCTTTTACTAACTTCCGTCAACTCACCGTTAGCTTTATTTACAATTTTACCATCATTAAGCCCTAACCCTAATTCTAATCGAACCCTAACCTTAATCTAACCCTAACCCTTACCATAACCATAATCTAACCCACCCCCTCCACATTATTCCTTCCCCTCCACCCCACCCCCCCCCCACCCTTCCTCCTCCACCTCGGGCCGGCTCCCCACCCCCCCTCCCTCCACCGCCGCCGCATCACCCCTTCCCCCTCCCCTCCATCGCCTCGGCCCCCACCCCCCCCTCCCCCGCCCGCCGCAACCCCCATTTTCCCAATCTCTTTCTCTCCTCTATTTTTCCCAAATCCCAAATTCAAATTGAAAAAGATCGATTTTCACAACCCCCATTTTCACAATTTCTCTCTCTAATCTTTTCTTCACTTCGTCAGTTCCAACTCTTCCAGGTTTAGAGTTAGATTTTGGGCGTTTTAGGCGTCGATTTCTGTGGGGTTCTGGGCGTCGATTTCGACGGCATGCTCGTGTGGGATTCGCCGTCGACCTTCATTGCTGCCGAGATCTTCGACGAACGCCTGTGGAATGCTCGTGTGGGATGCGCCGTCGACTGGCAGGGGGAGGTGGTTGTGGGAAATCGACCACTAGTAGAATAATTGCTTATTGCTGCGGTGGTATTACTGCGGGTTTACCCATACGCAACAATATATCACGTAAAAAGAATAGGTAAAATATAAAATAACCATATTGCTGCGCTTTCGGCCGAAAACCGCAGCAATATGGTTTCAACGGAAAATTTTTGAAAAAAGTTGACTATTTGACCAGACATGTTGCTGCAGTTTCTGACAAAAATCGCAGCAATATATTAAAAAATAATATTTAAACCTATTATTGCGGTTCTTACCTAAAACCGCAGCAATAGACTTTTAAAATTGAAAATAAAAGGAGCCCAACTAGGTTTCCTTTTACTTCCCTCAAAAAAAAATTTAGGCGCCGACCTTACTCTCTCATTCTTCTCTCTCCTCACACTCGGTCTTACTTACTATCTTATTCTTCTCCCTCTCTTCCTTCTTCTCTCAGATTCATCCATGTTAAACTCACCATCAACCCCAATCGTCTCCTCCGTTCGTCTCCAGATCTGAGAGAAGCTCGTCGTCTCCTCTGTTCGTCGGCCGTTCATCGTCGTGCGAAGCTTTCAATTTTCTCTCTCCTCTTCTTCGTCTTCCGGTGACTTCGCGGCGATTCAAAATGGCGTCGCCTCTCTCGGCGCCGATGTTATGCCTAAGCGAGCCGTCGTCGAGTTCTTCGCTCTCTCACTCACTCCTTCTCTCCCATTCACTTTGAAGACGAGTTTTCCACAGGTTCGAATTTCGTTCCTATTTTTTACGAGTTTTCATTTTCAGATCTGAATTTTTGTTTTCTGATTTTCAGATCTGAATTTTGTTTTCTGATTTTCAGATCTGAATTTAGTTTATCAAGATCCTTCAACTTGTGTGACGATTTCTCGCAATTTTCCGGCGGGTAAACCGCGAGTGGTTCGTCTACTTCGTTCGTGGTGTGGCTCCTCATTCGTGAATGTTATAGTTTTTTTTTTTTTTTTCATTTTTGTATGTAATTAGTTTCAATTTGTTCTTTAGTTGTAGTTTCATTTCCTCATTAGGTTATTTAATTTTTTTATTTCATCTTTCAAATATTGTATTTTTTTTTTTCATTTTTTTTGATTTTTTACTCAATGCATGAGTGTTGTACTAATTCGTTTTAGTTGCTTTTGGTTTTAGTTGCATTATAACACTGAAAATAGTATGAATTTTTAAATTATAAGTTTTTTTTTTTTTAAAACGTGCACCTATTGCTGCGGTTTTGTGAAGAAACCGCAGCAATTGACCTTTTTTTTTAATATAAAAAAATACCTATTGCTGCGGTTTTGGGAAGAAACCACAGCAATGTACTACCTCCGTCCCAAAATAGTTTGAACACTTTCCTTTTATGTTTGTCCCAAATTAGTTTGAACACTTCTTTTTTTGGCATGGTCCCACCATTAATATATTATTTCTTTTACACATCTTTGGCCCACACTCTACCTTTTATCAATAAAAAGTTACCTAAGTTTCTCTCTCCTCTAATTAAAAATACACCACCAACTCCTATCACATCTACTTTTTAAATAAAATAACATTTGATAACCACACTACAACTTATCACCTTAAACTACGTGTCCCACCAAGTGTTCAGATCTTTCTGGGACAGAGGGAGTACCTGTTTTTTTAATATACAAAAAAAACTATTGCTGCGGTTTTGGTAAGAAACCGCAGCAATAAGTTGGCGTATTGCTGCGGTTAAATAGGTTAATTACCTATTGCTGCGCCCTGAATTATTGCGCGGCCAAGATCGCCGCAATAGGCCACTTAATGACCGCACCAATAAGCAATTATTCTACTAGTGGGACTATGGAGTGGGAGGCGGACGGGGTTACGGGCTCGCGACGGGGGTAGGGGGGGGGCTGCTAGGGTGAGGGAGGGAGGGGGTGTTGGAGGGGAGGGGGAGGGGGAGGGGGGTACGTTGGGGGGTGGGGAGGAGGGGGTGGGCTGGGTGGGGTTAGGGTTTAGGGGAGGGGAGGGGTGGGTGGGTTAGGGTTAGATTAAAATTAGGGTTAGGGTTAGATTAGAATTAGGGTTTAGGGTTAATAATGACAAAATGGTAAATAAAGCTAACAGTGGGTTAACGAAAGTTAGAAAAAGGGCATATGGTGAACATTTTCGAAAACTCAAGTGTATATGGTGAATATTTGGAACATTGAGGGTGTATTGTGAATTTTTTAATTTGTCAGGGGTATTGGTGAAAAAACCATATAATTTATGTATTGAAGAAATAAAAAATTCAGATTTACATATTATGTCTGAATTGGATTTTTAATTATCAAAGCATGAATTTTTAGGGTTTTAAAGGTTGGAAAATCATAATAGTTTATTATAAGTTATGAAATTGATTATTTTTATGATTTTAAATTTGTTTAAATTTGTTTTAAGGGAGTTTCAACATATAATATATTGCTGGAAATTAGAGAGTATTGATATGGAGTTTTATGATTATAAAAATGAGTTTTGAGAGTTTTAACAACTAGTGTAGTAGTACTATACTAGGAGGTTTAATAATCAAGTTTTTGTGATGGGGAAATATTTTTAAACACTTTTAAGAAGGGTTTAAAGTATTGTATTATTGCTGTAAATTCATAAAGGATTGAATGTGATTTTATATTGGTTGTTTTAGGCGGAGAATTCTCTATAGGCGACTTTTAAGGTTGTGAACGTGGCCTCTGAATTTGTCTGCACAAAGTACATACATACCTACGTGTTGATTGGATTAGTATCATGATTTTAAGGATGAGAATTATTATAGTATCATGTATAGGAACTATTGTTAATTCATATGTGATTTCTATTAAAGTTAGATTGCATGTTTTGTGTCGTAGTATGAAACATGTTGATTATGATATTTATACTATGTTTGTATGGAAGATTGATGCAAGCATGAGGATTTGGGAACTTTATTTTTATTAATTCACATGGGAGAATTAATATATATATCTATTGGTTTGGATCATGATTGATCATGTTGTTCCCTTTTATTATTTAACTGTTTTATTAGGACCGAAGGCCTTATCTGGTAAGTTGATATTTTATACCTTTGAAAATTGTTGGTTGTTGACTAGGTTCAACAAATAAGGAAGATTGGATTAAAATTGGAATTAATCTTGGGTTGTTAAGTTGTTTGGTCACTTATCTAATCCTAAGATAAAAATGGAAATTTATGATTGTTTTATGATTAAATTATTTGTGTTGCTTATGAGTCATAACAAGTAATAAATGATAAATCATGTAAAGTGAAACGTGGATAGCAATAGCTTTAGACTTGTGCACGTCTGAAGTGTTGGACAAGTATGAGTTGGAGTACTTGGTGGTAGCCCATGGCTTTTTCTTGGGATCGGATTGATCACCGTGTCCTATATTTATTTTGAAGGTTCCTCGATATCGTAGGTCATGGGATTACGGAGTGGCTCCCGTATTTCGTCTTCCAAAGGGAAGGCTGGTTTTAGTTAGACAACTCGTTCCATTGACTATTCCATATAAACTAATAAAAATGTTATTGTGAAGTTTAGTTTAGTAACAGTTATCTGCAAGTTATTATGATATTACTTATTCCTGCTTACTACTTATTAGTATCATGTTAGGATTGTTTATTTATTTAGTATGTACTACTCAGCTTTGCTGATTATGTGCTTTTGTGTGTGTATATTGATCATGATTATGCCTTATTGATCCTGTGATGACTCATTTTGGTGAGCAGTCTCTAGGAATCAATAGTGCATTGTCCATTTATAGGTTTGAAGATTATGCATCAGTGGGTTCGAGATTGGAGAGTTTATGTAGATTATTTATAATACTTTTGAGTTTATACTTTTCGTAGTTGGTTTAGGTTTTAAGTTTGACGTTGACTTTGTTGGTTTGACTTTTGGATTTGACTTTGTAGTTGACTAAGTTTAATTTATAAAGTTTGTTTATTATGTTTTCCGCTGCAAATTTCTAAATAAGCCGATACGTTTTCACATGTGCGATAATACTTTGATGATTCTCTAAGTTTTATTTTAAAAAAGTATGTTAGAAAAGAGAGAATTGTTGGGTGTTACAAAAAAGCCCAAAATAACCCCAAATCAAATGCTTTAAGTTAATTATCTAACCTGTTATGGGGATTACCAAACCTACTAAGTGGAGGATGTTCTCCCAATCATAATCCTTTATCAGTACTCATCAAAGCAATCCTATGTAGATTGGACAATCATGCCACTGGGTCCATTAGGCCCAATAACTCAACAAACCCCATAGACTTGAGTTTTGAGCCCCCATTGTCTCTCCTTGTACTAAAAAGCCCAAATTAAGCCCAGATCATATGCTTTTAGGTAATTACCAAACATGTTTTGGTCATTACCAAACCTATCCAATCACAATCCGTTCCCACTACTAATCAAAGCAATCCTATGGGGATTAAACAATCATGCCACTGGGTCCATTATGCCCAATACCTCACCAATTCCCATTGACGTGAGTTTTGGGCCCCATTGTCTCTCCTTGTATTAAAGAGCCCAAATTAAGCTCTGATCATATGCTTTTAGGTAATTAACAAACATGCTTGTGGGCATTACCAAACCTACGCAATCTTAATCATTTATCATTACTCTTCAAAGCAATCCTATAGGACAATCATGCCACTGGGTCCATTAAGCCCAATACATTACCGGACCCCATTGACTTGAGTTTTTGGGGCCCCGTTTTCCCTCCATGTACTAAAAAGCCCAAATTAACCCCAGACATATGCTTTAATGTAATTACCAAACATGTTCTGGAAATTACCAAACCTACTGAGTGGAGGATGTTCTCCCAATCACAATCTTTTATCATTACTTATCAACGCAATCCTATGTGGATTGGACAATCATGTCACTGGGTCCATTAGGCCCAATACCTCAACAAACCCCATTGACATGAGTTTTGGGAGCCCATTGTCTCTCCTTGTACTAAAAAGCCCAAATTAAGCCCATATCATATGCTTTTAAGTATATTACCAAACATGTTTTGGACATTACCAAACCCATCCAATCACAATCCATTCTCATTACTCATCAAAGCAATCCTATGGGGATTGGACAATCATGCCACTGGTTCCATTAGGCCCAATACCTTACCAATTCCCATTGATGTGAGTTTTGGACCCCATTGTCTCTCCTTGTATTAAAAGCCTAAATTAAGCTCTGATCATATGCTTTTAGGTAATTAACAAACATGCTTTTGGGCATTACCAAACCTATCCAATCTTAATCCTTTATCGTTACTTATCAAAGCAATCCTATGGGGACTGGACAATCATGTCACTGCGTCCATTAAGCCAAATACTTCACCGAACTTCATTGACTTGAGTTTTTGGGCCCCCATTGTCCCTCCATGTACTAAAAAGCCCAAATTAACCCCAGATATATGCTTTAAGGTAATTACCAAACATCAATGGGGATTACCAAACCTACTAAGTGGAGGATGTTTTTCCAATCACAATCTTTTATCCTTACTCGTCAACACAATCCAATGTGGATTGGACAATCATCACTAGGTCCATTAGGCCCAATACCTCACTAAACCCCGTTGACTTGAGTTTTGGTCCCCCATTGTCTCTCCTCGTATTAAAAATCCCAAATTAAGCTTTGATTATATGCTTCCAAACCTAACCAATCTTAATCCTTTATCGTTACTCATCAAAGCAATCCTATAGGGACTGGACAATCATGCCACTGCGTCCATTAAGCCAAATACCTCATCGAACTTCATTGACTTGAATTTTTGGGCCCCCATTGTCCCTCTATGTACTAAAAAGCCCAAATTAACCCCAGATATATGCTTTAAGGTAATTACCAAACACGTTATGGGGATTACCAAACCTACTAAGTGGAGGATGTTGTCCAATCACAATCTTTTATCCTTACTCGTCAACACAATCCTATGTGGATTGGACAATCATCACTGGGTCCATTAGGCCAAATACCTCACCAAACCCCATTGACTTGAGTTTTGGGCCTCATTGTCCCTCTTTGTATTAAAAAACCCAAATTAACCCCACATCATATGCTTTTAGTTAATTACCAAACATGCTTTGGGCATTACCAAACCTATCCAATCACAATCCATTCCCATTACTCATCAAAGCAATCCTATGGGGATTGGACAATCATGCCACTGGGTCCGTTAGGCCCAATACCTCACCAAACACCATTGAGTTGAGTTTTGGTTCCCTATTGTCCCTCCTTGTAATAAAAAGCTCAAATTAATATCAGATCATATGATTTTAGCTAATTACCAATACATGCTTTGGATATTACCGAACATATCCAATTACAATCCTTTATCATTACTCATCAAAGCAATCCTATGGGGATTGGACAATCATGCCACTGGGTCCATTAGGCCCAATACCTCACCAAACCCCCATTGACTTGCGTTTTTGGCCCCTATTGTTCCTCCTTGTACTAAAAAGCCCAAATTAACCCAGATCATATATGCTTTAAGGTAATTACCAAACATGTTCTTGGGATTACCAAACCTACGAAGTGGAGGATGTTCTCCCAACCACAATCCTTTATCATTACTCATCAAAGCAATCTTATGTAGATTGGACAATCATGCCACTGGGTTCATTAGGCCCACTAATTCACCCAACCCCATTGACTTGAGTTTTGCCCCCCATTGTCTCTCCTTGTATTAAAAAGCCCAAATTAAGCTCTGATCATATGCTTTTAGGTAATTAACAAACATGCTTTTGAGCATTACCAAACGTATCCATTCCAAATCCTTTATCATTACTCATCAAGGCAATCCTATGAGGATGAGACAATCATGCCACTGGGTCCATTAAGCCCAATACCTCACCGAACCCCATTGACTTGAGTTTTGGGACCCAATTGTCTCTCCTTGTGCTAAAAAGCCCAAATTAACCACATATCATATGCTTTAAGGTAATTACCAAACATGTTCTGGGGATTACCAAACCTACCAAGTGGAGGATGTTCTCTCAATCACAATCTTTTATCATTACTCATTAACGCAATCCTATTTGGAATGGACAATCATGTCACTGGGTCCATTAGGCCCAATACCTCACCAAACTCCATTGACTTGAGTTTTGGTCCCCCATTGTCTCTCCTTGTAATAAAAAGGCCAAATTAAGCTTAGATTATATGCTTTTAGATAATTATCAAAACATGCTTTGGATATTACCAAACCTATTCAATTACAATCCTTTATCATTACTCATCAAAGCAATCTTATGTAGATTGGACAATCATGCCACTAGGTCCATTTGGCCAAATACTTCACCAAACTCCATTAAATTGAGTTTTGGCCCCCATTTTCTCTCCTTGTACTAAAAAGCCCAAATTAACACCATATTATATGCTTTTAGGTAATTATCAAACATTTTTTGGGCATTACCAAACCTATTCAATTACAATCCATTCCCATTACTCATCTAAGCAATGCTATAGGGATTGGACAATCATGCCACTTGGTCCATTAGGCTCAATACCTCACCAAACCCCATTGACTTGAGTTTTGCCCCCAATTGTTCCTCCTTGTACTAAAAAGCCCAAATTAAGCCAAGATCATATGCTTTTAGGTAATTACCAAACATGCTTTGGGCATTACCAAACCTATCCAATCACAATCCATTCCCATTATTCATCAAAGCAATCCTATGGGGGTTGGACAATCATGCCACTGGGTCCATTAGGCCCAATACCTCACCAAATCCTATTGAGTTTTGGGCCCCATTGTCACTCCTTGTACTAAAAAGCCCGACTTAACCCCAAATCATATGCTTTTAGGTAATTACCAAATATGTTTTGGGCATCACCAAAAATGTTTTGGGCATTACCAAACCTATTAAGACATTCTTATCTCTTACATGTTTTGACTTTATAACTCTATTTGGCTTATTTGGATTAACACATTTATATCATATTAATGAATTTGTACTTAGGATTCTTTATTTTAATACACTTTGGAATTGGATGTTTTGAGACTTCTCTTAGTTTCTGTCACATTTTGGTAATTACCTAAACCCATTTTAGTAATTAACTAAAGTGTCCGTTCCGAAACCCATTTTCGTAATTACCTAAAGTGTCCATTCAGTCATCTTCTTCCAACTTCATCTTCAACCTTTCGATTTTTTCTCTCTCCTATGAAAGTTTTCATCTAGTTTGACAATGGTCATGAATACTCAAAAAACGCACAAATCGGTCCCAAATCGGCGGTTTTCCAACATCTCACAACAATCCAAACCATGTTTTTGTTAAATTCATAATGACCTAGAATTTTGATTTTGAGTTTCTTCATTTTAAAACTCAAACCTTAATTTCCATGGAAATCTGGGCGTTCATGGTGTACATACGATCATCAATTTTATGTTTGTTCATCTATTTCATGAATTTACAATGATGAAAGAGAGGCAAGTGGAAAAAAATTCCCCAAAATTTTCCCCCAAAATTTTCCTAGAAAATTGGAAATTAAAACTTTGATTTCACAACTTCTCCATCACAAATTCATGATTTCTTCATGAATTCTTACCATTTCATGGAAAGAGAAGGATTCAATTAAGAGATCTACTGAAAATTCGAGAAGAATTGAAGATCCATGGAAAATTTGAGGGAGGAAAGGGTAGAGGAGAGGAGAGAGAAAATCTGGGGAAAAAAAAATTCCCCAAAATTTTTTTTTTTGGCCGAAAATAATTTTCGGTTTTTTTTGGAATTTTTTAAGATTTTTTTTTATTTTGTATTTTTCGAAATTATTTAAAACATTTTTAGAAATTAGAATAAATAATTTTGGTATTTTCTAAAATCATTTCAAAGCAAAAAAGGAAAGGTAAAATAAAGCTGAGGTGGATGGCTCACATTCATTGTGGCCCCATATTTTCCATGATATATTTTTTGAAAAAAGACCATCTTAGAATTTTCAAAACTATTAATTTTCCATCATCATGGTTATTATGACAAGTTGACCCCCTTAAAAGACCTAACTTTAGAACCATTCCTCACCATAAATAGTGCCCTATCACCCTTTCTCTCCTTTTTAAAAGTAATTTAAACTAGCCATCAACATTAACAACACAAAAGCGTAATGGATACATGTGCACGAAATTGTCTTCATTATTTAGCAAGTGCATAAAGACGGGGAACCAAAAAAAACAAGTATTGCGTAAAAAACCTCATAAAGAAATACTTATGTGCAAGAATTTTACTAGTGACCCATCAGGACTAAGTGGCTCCACTACTGATTACTCCAATACTTGGTTGATACCGTTGTAGTTACTTATATATGATAGAATAGATATTTTGTGGATATATATTGTAAATAGATATCTATTTTGGGTAGGTTTCCTAATATAGTTAGGACTATCATACCTTCGTAATCTATAAATATTGATCAATGAAATTCAATCCGATCTTGGACTGAATTTAGGGTGGTATTACAACTTTAGGTTTTTTTTAGATCTCGCTTCCACAAATTATATCTTTGATTTTCTTCCTCTGGAACGTGCATTGCTTCGCCACTTCCACCGCCTTTATTTTGTTCGTGTGTCGCCCTTATCCTCCTTGTCGAGGCCACAAATTATCATGGCAAATAAAATCGCTCAACCCGCTCAACCACCCTCTAGCAAATACCACCTCGCCTTTTCCGTCAATAATATTACAAATTGCATCCCTTTAATTCTTGATCGAGAAAAAGTTCAGTATTCGAATTGGGTAGAGTTATTTGCGTGTCATGCCCATGCTTTTGATGTTCTAGATTATTAAAATTTGAAGAAACCTTGTCCTACTAATGTCTCTGACGAGATGTGGCAACGACTTGATTCTATAGTGAAACAGTGATTTATGGCACGATTTCTTCAAATCTATTGCTGATAAATCTTTGCCGTGGGGATTTCGCACAAGAACTTTCGAACAACTTGACAAACACACTTGAGCCGTCTATCTTGAAAATTAGTGTAACAACCTTCGTTTGTCTAATTTTTCTGATGTCTCATCCTATTGCACACAATTGAGGAGTTTAAAATACCAATTAGACAATATTGATCAAGCACTTTCGAGCAAAGTACTTCGTCTTTTTTCTAGTTTTATTATTACTGATTTTGATGTAGTTTCTACTATGATTCAACAAACGGATCCTCTACGTTCATTTAAGTTTGCTTATTTGCACCTAATTTGACTAGGAGAAACGCGTCGTGCCTAAGACAATAATGGTCCCACGACTACATTTCTTGTCTAGTCATCGTCAGTGCCCTAACCGCCTTCCTCTACGCCACCGCAGCAACAACCGTAAAAAAACAACATCGTGGTCGTGGTGGCGGTGGCGGTGGCGGTGGTGGTGGTAGGGGGCGTGGCAAAGGCCACAGACATGGGCAGCAAAACCAGCAACAACACGAACCTGGACCACACCAACCATCAGGTAAGTGGACCAGCCCACCTGCTCCGTGGTCTCAACAACCACATTGGGCTTCTCAATGGGCCGCACAAGTGCCACAACAGCTGTAGTAGGCACCACAATTCTATCCTTCCTAGACACGGGCCTCAACCCTGGCCTAGTCCTACCTAGCGAATTGCACAGCTAGGCCCACAAGCGTTTCAGACCTAATTTTCGGACTATATGGACCAGTTATGACACCTACAAAATTGGAAAATTCCTTTGCCACGATGACTTTTCCGCAAGATGGCTCTTGGTATATGGATTCGGGTGCCTCTACTTATATGACCAACAATTCAGGTATTTTCATGCCCTTATTTAATTTAAACACAAACAATCATATTTGTTGGAAATTGTCATCGCATTTCGGTAACGGGTTATGGTCAATCCACCCTCCCCTACAACCCCTTTTAGCCCTTCTTGATGTCTTACTTGCACCTCAAATAATCAAGAAACCTTATTTCAATTCGTAAGTTTACTTCTGAGACTCAAGTTTCTATTTAATTTGACCCTCATAGCTATTCTGAGGAGGACCTTCGCACGGGGAATATAACAACGAGGTGTAATAGGCCGGGGGATCTTTATTTAGTTACCACCACTTTACCATTAACATGTCTTGCAACCGATGCAACACCCATCTAGGCCCATCAGTGTACAAGCCTACCCTCATCCCCTAATACCTAGCACACCGCCCCTTCACTCCTACGCCAGACTTGGGACCAATAACCCTAACCCCCCTTCTTAAATCCGCAACCAGGCCCAGCTCCACAATCAAACATGATATATCCCCCAACCCTTTAGTGGGCTCCCTCCAATTCGCGCAACCTTCCTATCCCCCCTCTCCCCACTTGCTATGCAAACACGATCCAAAGCCGGCATCACCAAACCAAATCCAAAATTTAGCTTAACAATTTTCCCTCCTCCAACTACTATTCGCAGATCACCAATTCCCAAATCTCACAAAATTGTCGTGCTAAATCCTAATTGGAATGCAGCCATGCATGATGAATATAGTACTTTAATTAATATTGGGAGATGGAAATTGGTTCCTAGGCCTCCGATGGTGAATATTGTGAATTGAATGTTTTAATTTTTTTACTCACAAAGAAAATTATAAAGGTGTCCTGCAAAGGCACAAAACTCGTCTTGTTTGTGATGTCAGGTCACAGGATTAGGCGTTGATTGTGATGAGACTTTTAGTCCAAATGTCAGATCGGCTATTATTCGCATTATCTTGGGGTTGGCTATGGTTAAAAAATGGTCCATTCATCAATTTGATATGAAAAATACCTACTTACATGATGAC
Organism: Beta lomatogona; assembly: GCA_947646795.1. NCBI lineage: Eukaryota > Viridiplantae > Streptophyta > Magnoliopsida > Caryophyllales > Amaranthaceae > Beta > Beta lomatogona. The sequence goes on along the minus strand of CANSNZ010000288.1, from coordinate 2,302,345 downwards.
TTACTGGAAACGGATTATACGCAGCAACCTCTAGGCTTTGTCGCCTTTGCAAGACACTTTATGGTCTGAAACAAGCCTCCCGTGCTTGGTACCAGTGATTGCTCATTTTTGCTCCAGATGGATTGTTGTTGCTTAGAGTGACAATTCCCTATTTACTTTTTGTCGTGGTACTGATATGGCCTATCTTCTTCTATATGTTGATGACATAATTTTATGCACCTCCTCAGATGCTTTGCAGAACTGTCTGATTGCTAGTCTGAAAATTGAATTTGGTATGTCTAAATTGGGGCCTCTTAGTTATTTTTTGGGTAATTCAGTTACTCGTACATCTTCCTATATGCTTCTTTCTCAAAGGAAGTATGCTTAAGGAATAATGGAGCGTGTAGGCATTGGGACTTGTAAGCATGCATCGCTCCTTTTGACACTAAATCTAAACTTCGTGCAGATTCAGGTCCTCTAGTGGCTAATCCAACTCAATACCATTGTCTAGTTGGTGCTCTTCAATATCTCACTTTTACTCGCCCATATATTGCTTATGCAGTACAGCATGTTTGCCTTTTTATGCATGATACCTGGGAGCCTATTATAATGCATCAAAACTCATCCTGCGCTATATTCAGGAAACCATTGATCATGAGTTACATTTATATCCTACTACTTAGTTGCGCTTGACTATCTATACTAACGCCAATTGGGGTGGGTGCCCTATCACTCGTGGTTTTACTTCAGGTTATTGTTATTTTCTTGAAGATAACTTTATTTCCTAGCAATCTAAACATCAACCTACTCTTTCTAGATCGAGTGCAGAGATGGATTATAGAGGCGTCGCTAATGTTGTTGCGGAATCTTGTTGGCTTTGTAATATTCTTCCGGAGTTACATAGCCCTGTTAAACATGCTACTATTGATTATTGTGATAATGTAAGTGCTATTTACTTATCTCGCAATCCAGTTCAATACTAATGCACCAAACATGTTAAGATAGATATTAATTGTTTCCTGGAAAAGGTTGCGTTGGGTCACATACGAGTTTTGCATGTTCCTACAAGTAGTGGTGCAAGTGGACTGCGAAAAGTCCAAATTCCAATATGGTCTAAACTTGTCGAATTGGACTGGACTCAGACTCAAAATTTCGAGTCTAAATATTTTCGGACTGGATTTGGACTTACCTATTTGGAGTTCTATAAGTCCAATCTAGTCCAAAAAATATCTTAGCATATATATATATATATATATATATATATATATATATATATATATATATATATATATATATATATGGAATGGATGTTATGAGTCCAATTTTTCAAATTTCAATGATTCAATCATAAGAAAACATTGTGAACCTAAATTGGGAAAAAAATTAATATATTCTATAGTAATAGGACTGGACTGGACTGGACTGGATTTGGACTCAATGAACTGGACTAGACTCAAAAAAAGTTTGGATCGGATTTGGACTCAATTTCTCGAGTCATAAAAGCTTTGGATTGGATTTGGATTTGGCAAAGTTCAATCTAGTACAATCCACTTATACCCCTACCTACAAGGTATCAGTTCGCTACATATTTCCTAAAGGTTTTTCGCGACAGTCATTCGCCCTCCTTCCGCTATGACTGCAGGGGTGTGATAGAATAGATTTTGTGGATATATTTTGTAAATAGATATCTAATTTGAATAGGTTTTCTAACACAGTTAGGACTATAATTACTTTTTAACCTATAAATATTGATCAATGAAAATCACTATGATCATGGAGTTTAATTCACTGAATCTAGCAACTTAGATGGCTCCACCCAAATTCACTCTCTTTCTCCTCCCACATCACCTCCATCCATATGTCAATGGGTCTATGATCCTTCTCCTTCTTCCACATTTTTCCTACAACATGTGCTTCGTTGACTAATTTCTGTACACATTTGAACCAATTCCTGCTTATCATTTCATCATGCTATCGATGGAGATCCACCCAATGCTTCACTTTTTTTCTCATTATTTCTCTGATGGCAAACTTTTTTTATGAGAAGAGGAGCACACTAAATGTCTTGGACTCTCTTACTTGTTGTCATTTGATGATTTTGGTGGGTGTTTCAGAGAATTATTACAATTTTGCTCAAAAAACTAAATACCCAATTGAATCACCAAATTCTAGCAGCCTTGTTTTCTCTCTCCTCTACGTGAGCTGCTGTTGCTATTGTTGATGTTGTTGCTGTCATGGAACCCTAACAAAAAGAGGAATAAAAGAGAGAAAGAGGAAATAGGAAGAGGAAAATTTGAGGAAAGAAAGAATGGAGTTGAAGGCCATTGATAAGTAGGGGTGAAAGTTATTCGGATTGGATTGAAACTATGTTCTGATTGGATTCGGATTGATTTTTTTGAAAAATTAGAATTTTGAATCGGATTGGATTGAGAGTGATTGGATCCAAAAATCCAAAATAACCGAATAGTAGATGGGCCTTGAATTGTATAATTAGAATTGGGCTTAACATATTCTTTTTTTAAAAAAACCAATAGTCGGGAGGCCTTTCCCTTCCCCTAAAACTCTAATGGGCTACCTTTCTAATCATTATCGAAAACTTTATCTCGATGCTCGTGCTTATCGAAAACTTTATTTTGATGCTCGTGCCTAATTTATTTCATCGAAAAAATGGAGTTTTACAAAATTGAATAATTTCGAATCAAATCCAATCTATCGTCTAAAAATTCAGATGGATTGGTTTGGACTCAAACTCTAATAGGATTGGATTCGGTTTGGAAAATTAAAATCCAAATTTTGTTCGGATCGAATTGGGCTAAGTATAAGTTCAAACCATACACCGAACTTTCACCCCTATTGATGAGTGAGTTTGAAGGTGTAAGTTCTAGGTTTGAAGGAGTAAGTTCTAGGTTTAAGGAGTTGAGTTTGTTGCTGAAGATGAAAAGTTAACGCCATTAGCCATTTCGTTAAATTTAATGACAAAATACAAGTTTAGGGCTATCCGCTATAGGGGTGAAAATGTCGGGGTTATTTAGGAAAAAGGCCTATATGTCAGGGTCATCTGAAATAATTTCCATTCAATTTTGAAATTTCAATGTTCGATTTGATTTTTCAGTTTAGAATAAGGATTGTACATTAAAATGTCACAAGTATTAGGTATTCTTTTTATTTTTAATAATTAGTGTAATGGAGGGGGTCATACATAAACTTATAATCTACCGATCCTCTTATAATCTAAAATTAAAATATTCTGATAGATGGTTCTCAATTCTACACTGTTAGTGTTTTTTATTGTCTAGGCAATTGGTACAAATTGCTTGAAATTATTGCTCTCAAACCCTTCAAGATCCACAAATGGTGTTTGTGGGTTGTATAGACCAAATGGCTTTTACACTTCTTTAAAAAAACAATATAAGAAAACTTTTACAACGTAGGTACAAAATATCAGTTTCTAAATCTTACCAGTTTAAAAAAATCATAATGTTGTGATAAATTAATGAACTTTGAAATTTATTGGCTTCACTTCGGCTAGCTACTACCTCACATGAACTTTGAAAGACTAAGTGATGAAGGAAGGCCTAACTACTACTACCTTACTTCAACTAGCTACTACTACCTCACTTTGGCTAACGAAGACTAGCTGATGAAGGAAGGCCTAACGCATAATAAAGTCTTCACGCGAGATTTAAAGTTACCTTTGGAGAAGGTCATTGGCTTACTACAAAAAAGCTTCAAGAAACTGCTCTTTGTGCCATAAAGAGTAAGGCCCACATCATCATTGGCATACATAGGAATCTTGGATATGGAAAGACCAACCTCATGAAAACCTTGCATAATATTGTGTACGATGACCCTGAGCGCTTTAAGGCTGTGTTTTGGGTTGGGGCACCGCAGAAGCAACAACCAAATATCAAGAGCTTATAAGACTGTGTTGCAGAGTCTATGCAATTCAAGATTCTGGACGAGGATGTAGTAAGAAGAAGTAGCCTACTTGCAACAAAGTTGAAGAATATGGCACCTGGCCATGTAGTCATCTTCTTAGATAATATAATGGAGCAATTTCAAATGCATAAGGTAGGGGATTCCAATTGGATGTAATGAAGCTGAAAATTATTTCTGCTTTAAACTAATATTTACGGCCGATCGGAGGATGTTTCCAATAAGATGAGTCATACCACCAAGTTCAAAATGAAGCTGCTCCATGAGGAAGAAGTTCGGAAGTTGTTCTTGCATGAAGCTGGCTTGAATACTCATTTTTCCAGAAGTTATAGTCGGAGGATGGAAAAGGTGGCAGATGATGTTGCAAGCCAATGCACACGCATGCCTCTTGTCATCACACTAATCACCGGTCTATGACTGGAAACGAAGACATATGTGAGTGGAAAAACCGCCTTATTGAGGTAATGGGCATTGTTTAGGGCTTGCATGGTGATAGGCCAAGATACTATAACAGCTAAAGTTCAGGTGTAATTGCATCAAGGACCGCACTATTCAAGGTTGCTTCTTGGATTCCGCTAGTGTACGCCTCGAAGGGATTCAATTTACCAAACAAAAGCTCATTCAACTCTGGTTTTGAAATGGAGGAATCGGTAGGAAACATTGTTAGGTTGTTGGTCTCATTGCCTCTATCATTAATCAGGTTCATACTATTATAAATGAACTCCAAAGAGCATACTTACTGGAAGTCAAAGAAATAGATGGGATAAAATACATGAGTATGAATAAGTGGATTAGAAAAATGGCTGTGAAACCTCCCAAAAAGTAATAGAACACGAGGTAATATATGTCTCGTCTACTATATACGGGGGTGGCACAACCATGATGATACCTTCCAGCTATCTCGGCTCTAAGGTTAAGTCTTTAGAAGGAAAACACTCCACATTCTTGCAAGATATTAAAAATTATTTGTGGTACACACTGTAAGGAAATAATCTTTATGTTTGAAAAGTTTCTAACTTGTCACGTGTGGACTATTTCCTCGTTATTGCATGTTGCCTGCTAGCATTGTACACTCATCAGACAACTAGTTAAGGCACCCGATTTGCTGGTTAGACTATGTGAGATACGAAAAAAGGAAATTTTTGAAGTTAAAAGGGTCATTCTATATATTAAATGGGTCACTTTTAAATAATGGGTCACCTTGTATCTTAAAAGGGTCACCTGTACTATAAGAACCCCTTTATGACAGCAAGTTACCCTGGACTTACCATAAATCATAGTAAGATAGTTTTATGTGAGAATTTGTAAGAAAAGAAACAAGGGAAGAGCTCTCTAGGATGGATGTACAAATGAGGAGGGGATCCTCTATTTATAAGACTCCTTGGTGCCTAACTAGAACTTTCTAAGTTCTAGAGAATTCTACTAAGCTCTACACAAAAGCCTACTTACAAGCCTCTCTAGAATATTCCATATATTTCCATACATAGGTGGGCTAAGCTAGAAGCTTCTACAAGAGTGTACAAGAGTTCTCCGGAAGGCTTGAACAAGGAAAAAATTAGGTCGTTGCTAATTCCCGTAAGATGAAATAAAAGTCCTAACTACCCACCTAAACTAGTCAAGTGGTAAGCAAGGGTTGAACCACAAGGATCGAAGGTCTCACCAAAGTAGAGTAACTAAGAGTAAGCTAAGTCGAAAAAAACGTCAAGTTTTGGTTAAACTAGGGAGTTTAAACTATTGGAATCAAGTTAGGAAAAACACCAGGAGTGGGGAAACACCACAATCACGATTCATATCCAAAAATCAAGTAGAGCTGTGGGGATTGACATGCAAAGGGGATATACAAAGGGAATAAACAATCCTAAACATCTCTTAAAATCTTTCTTATGGAGTTTAGAGTCATAACTATAGCAACAAAACCTATACTTCGAGGTGTTATCACTTATCACCTAACTAGGCCAAGATAGGAGCTGGAATAAAACCCAAGTCAATACGAATCAACAAGTGATCCGTAACAACCAGTCAATCATTTATGAAGGTCAACCACCTAAAAGCAAGCTATTAAGGAGCAACAAGTGGGTCAAAAGATGATGGAGCTCACATCAACTAAGTCACCAGCAACATTAATGATTGAAAATACACAAATCCCTAACATATCAAAGCCAACAAACTCTACTCATGAGAATAGGATGGAAACAATGATTGGGCTACTCCCCAATCCTAGTAAAGAACTACTCACTACCCATTATACTAGCAAACATCATAAACATGGAAAAACTAGCAATAAATCACTAATCCAAAAATAGCAAAAAAAAACCAAAAATCAAGACTTTAAAGCAAAAACAAAACAATATCTAAAGAACAAACAAGAAGAAACTAAGAAAAGATGGAAAATTTAATCTAGATTAAACATGAAGATTAAACAATGAAAACATGAAACCAAAGCATGAAAATGATAAACTAGAAATGCATAAAAATAATAAGAGAAAGAAAGGATTGAGAAGATACTAAAGAAATAAGAACCTCCAAGAAATATGTCACATTTCATTGATTTTCAATCTCCAAAATTACACCTCTTGAGCCAAGTTTTCTCTCTTCTACATTAAGTAGCTAAGTTTAGGGTTCTAAAAATCTGGCTTTTTAAAAAAAAAAATGGGCTAAGGGGGTATTTATACTCCCCCAATTACATCGTCTTAAACAAAAATGGACCAAAGAAAACCCGCAAATGACAGTATCCCGGGCGAGCAAGCACAAGGCCCTGGCGGGAAGATCAAGCAAGACTGGGCGAGCTGGGGAATGGCTTGGGCGGGGTAGACTGGTCGGGCCCGTGCTATTCCACTGAGAGGGAACACCTTTTTTCGCATCGAGGCAGAATCTTCAGTTCTTCATAGGCCCGGGATTGCAGATGGGGGCCTGGGAGGGCTGCAACTCTCGGGTGAACACCGCCACATTAACGAGGCTAGCAGGAGCTTGCTTACGCCAGGAGCCTTGGCGGGCAAGTCATAGGCTCGGGCGGGCGGCAGAGCCTGTGTGGGCTAGTGATGAGCTCGGGCAAGCCTTACTCTACTCGAACGGGTTACTCTGCTTTATACTCCCTTTTTGCTCCCCCTTTAGCTTTTAATTTATAATCACTTGAATTCCTACACAAAAGGTTAAGTAGTAGAGTCGGGGGAGGGGAGTCAAACATATATATATTGAAAGAGAGAATTAATCAACACATGAGGTTAAACTAAGGGAAAAAGAAGTAAAATTGGAAAGAAACTAAGCAAAAACGACCTTAATACTACCCTAAGAGTGAGATACATCTCACTCATCAAGGCTCTAGAGTGCTCCGAAATGCACTGACGTTAGTGGTGTCAAAACAGGTTCTCAAACAGGTTTTGGGTATACCCACGGCGAACCAGGTCAGACCCGGACAGGTCAAGATTCTGACAATCAATGCCCCAGGTCGTGATTGGTCAGATTTTGTTCAACTAGGTCGGTCACATTTGAATCACGGGATTGTCGGGGGCCGGGCATGTTTGAGCTTTCCTCTTGCAAGTCGATCCTTTCCCGGCTATGATCGCCCGTGAACATTTTTTAACCTGGTTTGCGCAGGTCGTATTTGAGTTTCACGTACGTTTCGGTAGAGTCAAGTGTACTCGGGTTGAATCGCTAATGACCTTAGTTCGATCATTGTGAAGCATCGGGTCCATTCGCTATTGGACGTCAATTCAACTTTAGTTAACTCCTAGTCGGATCATTTTGATTTTGTTATGGATTTTGTAAACGAATCATATTATTATAAGTATTAAGATCGACATATATATACATATGTGTATGTGCGATAAAAATATATGTATGATAACGAAAACTAATAAAAACACTATAATGTTTACCGTGGTGTTTAGTGTATTCTCTTAGTCAACTCTTATTTCGACTAATCAACTGCGTAAAACCATTCTAATGAGTAAAGGAGTAGAACGACTCTTCATATGTTCTAATATTATATATTATAACCAACGAAAATAATAACGAGTAGACGATCAATTCCAAGGTTTATATAAATGATTTATTATTATAAGCATTATGATTGACATAGAAGTTTGTAAATAGCTATGATGATAATAATAATGATAATAATAATAATAATAATAATAATAATAATAATAATAATAATAATAATAATAATAATAATAATAATAATAATAATAATTATTATTATTATTATTATTATTATTATTATTATTATTATTATTATTATTATTATTATTATTATTATTATTATTATAAAATGGATCAGAATACCCCCAACTTTGACCCGTCCGCTTTTAATACCCCCAACTATGACTTATTTTTAAATACCCCCAACTATTGGGGAGGTCCGCCAAAAATGCACCCAAATGACTTGTAACTTTGTTAATACCCCCACCACCCCGTCGAATTCCCCCTCCCCTAACCCCGGCCGAGTTCATCGATAATCGCAACTCCGGCAATAGCATCAGCAAATGCCCCCAACAACCTCTCTCGATCCGCTGTGAAATCTGAGCCTTAAAACTCTCAACAATCTGCCACTAATGATTCAACAAAGGAAAATTTATTCTTCAAAATCATCCCTCCATCATGTCCCACCAAATTCAACCCTTGATACACCAATTTCGCCCTATTATACCTAGCATTAGACTCCAAAAACATAAATTCATCCAAATATCCCCAAATATTCTCCGGCGTATCAATCCCACCACCCCAGCAGTCGGAAATTGAAGATTCCGGCAGATTTTCGTTCCTTGGCGAACATCTTTCGCTTCAAATCATGCAACAACAATTAGAAATCGATCGATTAATCTCTCAACATGTATGTATTTAATTCAAGTATTTTCATCTTCAATTCGCAATTCATCTAGCTTTTGTTAGGTTAATCTTCGATTAGTTTTTTTTTATGTGATTCGGTTTCTGATTGGTTGAATTGATTGATTGATTGATTTAGATGGAGAAGATGAGAATGGGAGTAGAAGAGAGGAAGAAGGAGCAAGTACGGAGAATAATTATGGCGGCAATTGAGGAATCATTAGGAAGAAGATTGATAAAATCGAAAAAATCAATTGGACATTAGAAGTAAGAGTGAAATCACTGTGTTTAGAGAATCAGATTTGGCACAATCGAACTAAACAACAGCGAACGCACTACGAACAAACCTCGAGCAAGTTCTTCAACAGGTGAAAAACAATAACAATATTGTTGATTATCATCATAATCATGATGTGGATGTAACGGCTGTGGGGACGATGAGAGAGAAAATGAGAAATATTATGGAGTGGAGGGGGTTTCGAAGGGGTTAGGGGAAGGGGGAAATCGACGGGGTGATGGGGGTTGGGGGCACAGGGGGGGGTAGGGGAGGGGGTCGACGGGGGAGGTGTCTTTGGGGGTAAGGGAGGGGGGGGGTGTGGGAATGGTGGTAGTGGGAGTAAGGGAAGGTGGCGGTGGGTGGTTGGGGGGGGTGGGGGAGAGAAATGAGCATTTGGTTTACCGGTTTATCCGGTCATAATAGGTAAATGGACTATTTTTGTGTACCTCACCAATAGTTGGGGGTATTTAAAAATAACCCATAGTTGGGGGTATTAAAAGCGGACGGGCTAAAGTTGGGGGTATTCTGATCCATTTTTCCTAATAATAAACATAAAGCGATGATAATAATAATAATAATAATAATAATAATAATAATACAGCTAATACCAGTAATAGTAACAATGCTAACAATAGTAATAGTACAAATAAGAACAAGAATACTAACAATAACAATAACAATATAAATACTAATAGTAATAGTAGCAACAATGCTAATAATAGCAATAACAATAATAAACATAACGCGGTATATATGTATTATGTTGTGACTATATATGATAAAGTATAAACAAACTATTTTATCAATATGTTTAATCATTTTAGTATAAAATTGGTATCAAAATAATTGTAAAACCAATCTAATAATCTATTGATTATAAATTAGTATAACGAATCTTGATATGTTATAATAATATAACAAATGACAATCATGCATTCATATGTTTACAACAATGGTTCATATGTGGCCTAAGTGATTATAACGAGGGTTCATATGAGGCCTAAGTGATTATAACGAGGGTTCATATGTTGCACAATAATAATAATGATAATAATAAATTATACCCCCAACTCATTCTCCCCTATAAAAGCTAACCATAACTTATTAAAAAGTAAAATCAATAAGTTAACTGTTAACAAGTAACAACCATAAGTAAATTAGTTAACAAGTACTTACTAGTTACTAGATAGTAACTTGTTAACCAACATATAGTAACTTAACACTTAGTTAATTACTCGGTTACTCCCTTGTCCATAAGCATTATCATTTCTCAAATCTCATTGGCCAAAAAATAATACGAGTATAATGTGATCATAATTGGTGGTGATGATGATTAAAGTCGATCAACACAAGGTAATACGAGTATAACATCACGGAAGTCAATGTAGGGGGTAATCATTAGGCTAAACTAGATTAGTATATAGATCAATGTATTGCATTTCGACTATATGTCAATGTATAGATCAACGTATTGCATTTTTAGTATATATTAGTATAAACACAAAGTAATACGAATGGATTAGTGTATAGATTAGTCAATGTAAGTGGGTAATCATTAGGATAATAGTCCTCGAGTGTAATGTTTACAACAACTGTTCATATGAGCCTAAGTGATTATAATGAGAGTTCATATGTTGTACAATAATAATAATAAACATAACAACAGTTTATCCATTGCATTCTACTCATATGTTGTACTATAATTAACAATAAATAGCATATTGTATTTTCTTTATTTTGTACATATGTCACATAAGTGATTTTTTATACCCCGAGTGATCGTAACGACAATTTATATGTTGTAAAATAATAATAATAAACATAATGCAATATAATAATATAATAACAACAATACTAGGTAATTTTGATAGTGAGCATTGTAGTAGATTAATATACTTAAAAAATATTTGTATGTGTATATTAGGTTGGAGATTAATATATTGTTAATTGCTATTGTTTTATTCAATATCATAAATATTTGTCTCCACTCTCCTTTACATTATATAACTTCTCACTTGATTTAGTATATATTTTCATTCAGTTTATAAAACTTTAAACAAGTACATAGCAAATACAAAAATGAGAGAGCTTATTTGAGATTATAGTAAATTAGTAATCATACAATATATGTTAAAAAAAACAATACAAGACAATTGTATTCTCAAAATATCCTAAAACAAGTACATGATATTCAAAGTTTAACCCTTAAATTGAGAATATCATTTAATTTTTTATTTAATTAATTATTAAATGAAAGCAATTTTATAAAATAACATATTTAAATGAAAGTTTAACCCTTAAATCAAGAATGTAATTTAATTTTTTATTTAATTAATTATTAAATGTAAGCAATTTTATAAATTAACATATTTAAACGATTTTGTAGATATAGAAAAATAATTACACTTTAGTAATTTTGTTGAGTTTAATAGTCCAAATAAGTTGGTTTGAAAAATTGGATCAAATCAGGCAAATTTTATTTTATCTGGTTCTACCGAATTCTAGTTGAATTCAGGTCAGTCATAAACAAATCGGGTTGAACCAGGTATTTACTGAGCCTAATTGGGTTTTGTGTTAATATCTGGTTGAGATACGCTCGGGTTCGGGTTTGAATGCATGTCAGTGTGGTCAGGTCAGAATATAATCTTGTCGGGTGCCGGTCAGGTCTAGGTAATCCCAAGTCATGTTTCGGTCAGGTCTGAGCAGTGGGGACTGACCCTCACAGGTCGAACCAGGTTCAAGTCAGGTCAGAATCAGGTTGACCCAGCGGTCAGATCTGTTTCTGACACCACTAACTGACGCTACTGCTTTTGCAAGTTTGGGTACTTTGGGACCTCGTCTCGGAAACCCGTCTTGAGCATTGTCTTTGTTAATATATATTTCAAGACTAATTTTATAACTAGTTGCACAAGTTGATTAATTATTTTAATTTTATAATTGTTAATACATACTTCAACACTAGTTTCATTCCGCAACCCCCCTCTAGCCTCTAGGATGCACCTGCTCCACCACATGCTTTTCCTTCCTTGGGTCAGTTCGTCAATGCTCTAACTGGATTGATTATAAGGAGAAGCAGAGACAGATGACTTGAAGGAAAAAAATACTATATATTTCAACACTAAAATTACGTTGAATACAGTTCACTTTATCAAATTATACTGCTACATTATTAAGGGAAAAATTATCATCCAAACTATTCCACTTTCTCTAACTAGATTGATTATGAGGAGAAATAGAGACAGATGACTTGGTAAAAGAGCATTCTTTACTTTCATATTACTAGCGTCTAGCGATTCAAAACTGACTTTTGTCAGTGTTATTTTGTAGGCTTGTAGCACTACTGCTATGAAGCAAAAACGCTTCAGCCATGAAATGGAAAAAGTTGATTTCAGGTAGTTGATTTTGAAACGTTAAAAAATTTACCTTATCAATTCAGTCATTTTAAGCACTTGAAATTTTATTTTAGGTACTTTTCAAACGCTCCTAATTCTTTTCAGGAGCTAAATATTTTCCCCAAACAGACCCAATAAATATAACCATGGAAAATCTAGTGCAAAATATTCTTAAATTGAAAAATGAGGGCTGAAATCTATTTAAACCATTAGTTTTCCACAATCATATTTATTACTCCCTCCGTCCCATAATATAGTGCTTACATTTCTTTTTGGGTGTCCCAAAATATTGTGCCTATTTCATTTTTTATCAATTTATTTTTTGGACTAGATTATCCTTAATTTTACACAAACTTTTCAAAATACCCTTACCTTTGTTTCAAAATGTGTGCCTTTATTTATTGCTTTACAACATTCCAAGAAACATTTATTGTTTTTTTTATTTTTTTGAAGGAAAATAAAAATAAAAATGTAGTTCCAAGACAAAAGTACCAAAATATTTCATTAAATATTTTTTTTGGAAAATCCTACTACTCCATCCATATTCCTTAATTCCCGTGAAAGAAGTAAGCATTATATTATGGGATGGAGAGAGTATTATTTATGACGACCTTAGAGCATCATTAATGGTGAAAAAAAAAAAAAGATTATGTGCAAGATCTTAAAAGGGGTCCCTTAATGGTGAAAAAAAATAAGATTGCTGGTTGATTGGCAAAAAAAATTTGCATCCCACGATAGAAAGGATGATCAGGCGTGGGAGTGGGACCCACTGCCTGATCCGACTTTTTAAAATTTTTTTTGCCTCTCCTCCAGCCAAAACGCTGCGTTTTGGCTAGAGCTGTGAGAGAGCTCCAGCCAAAACGCAGCGCTTTTGGCCGGAGGGAGAAAAAAATTTCGGTTGTCGCCGTCGTCACGACGACATTAACCCAAAGAGGCGAGACATTTGTCGCCAGTTTCCACATGGCAGCTTCGTATTGGGCACTAAAATACAACCGTTGTAAATTTTGCAACGGTTATATTTAAATTGAGACCCATTTTGCTATATTTTGGACATACTTAATTTTCTCCATCTTCCTTCACTAATTTCTTCTACTTGTTCTAAATTATTTCATTAACTCTTCTTCTATTGCTCTTTTATTTTAAAATTCTTATAATTATGGAGTCTAATAATCCTAATTATATAAGAAACCAACCCCAAAACCGCTCAAAAAACCAAATGCCTAGGCAACAAAACCGCTCAAATACCTCTCAAAATTACTCAAATTATCATCAACCCTCTCAAAATAACTCAAATTATCGTCAACCCTCTCAAAATCAGTCAAATTATCGTCAACCCTCTCAAATAATTACGAATCAAAGGGGTGAAATTTTTCAATATTATTCTCCTCAATATGATAACCTTTACCATGAATCTCCATCTGAAAATGCCAACCTTTCATATAATCAACTTGATCCTAATTATGGGTTTTCTCAATATCAAGAAGATTCATCTCCATACAATGATGTTGATAAGGATGGTGGTCATTACCAACAAGGTGACAATGATGTTGGTCAATACCAAGAAGGTGATGATTCTGATGATTATGATGAGTTTGTTCAGCCAACTCAATCCTTTTCGCAATTACTATCACCAAATCTATCTGAGCAACCACAACCACAACACAATGCAGAAGCAAGTTGTAATGGTAAGAGGGCTTGGGATGAAGTTGAAGATGAGAATCTCATCTCAGCATTTATGAACACTTCTCTTGATAAGGTGATTGGGACGAGTCAAAAGAAAGGCGTCTTCTGGGGAAAAGTTTGGGAAGCTTTCGAGGCAGGAAGAATTGCCAACCCAACAGAAATTGCTCCAAGGAATGCGGATATGGTGAAAGGTCGTTGGAGTAGACTTGCTCCACGGGTTTTAAGGTTTGCTGCATTTTATGACGAAGCTCTTGCAAGAAAAAGGAGTAGTCAAAACGATAATGATGTTCTGAAAGAAGCTCATTTATTACATAATAGGAAACATGATAGGTTCATCCTCGAACATGCTTCGAAATTGATGAGGAGGTTTCGTAAATGGAGGGCCACATTTATAAAATCACTGGAAACTCCACGTGGTCGCCCCAAAAATCCACAAGAAAATGTGGATTCACCTGCAAGCGGAAGTAGCGGTAAAATGCCGAGAGTTGATGGAAGTGACTCAATGCCCGAGACACCTACCAGTGGTGATGGAGGTGACGTCGAGCCACGGGGAGATGGTGTGAAGAAAGCGAAGTCTAAGCTGAAAGGGGTGGCTGGTCAAACAATTGAGTGTTTCAATAATTTTAATGAAAGACTTCGGATCCATTCAGAGGGTAGGAGTGCAGATGTTGAATGAGAAGCCATAAAGTTGGAGGTTGAAACAAGGAAGGTTGCTGCAAAGGAACAAGAAATTCAGCTGCAAACCAGGAGCTTAAACATACAAGAGTATCATAAGAATTGGAATTTGCTGCAATCATTGTATGCGAAGGAAAATCGATCACCATTTGAGGAGGCAACAATTGAGAAACTAACAATATGGTTGACGAATAATTCTCCTTTTTAAGTAATGTTTATGTTTAAGTTAAGTTTATGTTTAAGTGTAGTTCATGTTTGAGTTTAAGTTTACGTTCAAGTTTAGTTTATGTTTAAGTTTAAATTTTAGTGAATGTTTAGTTTATGTTTAAGTTTAAAGTTTAGTTTATGTTTAAGTTTAAATTCTCCTGTTTTAAGTAATGTGTATGTTTAAGTTCAATTAATAAAAAAAAGTAAAAAACCGTATTTGTGTAAATTCTATGAATTGACATTTCAATACAGCTTTTTACATTGTTGTTCTGTTTTACATTATTGTTCTGTTTTACATTATTGTACTATTTTGCTTTATACATTATTGTACTAATTTGCTTTATACATTATTATACTTGCTTTGCTTTATGTATTATTGTTATGCTTTAACATTATTGTACTTGCTTGTTACATTATTGTTCTGCTTTAATGTATTATTGCTTGTTAAATTATTGTTCTGCTTTAATGTATTATTGCTATGCTTTTTACATTATTGTACTACTTTTATGTATTATTGTTCTGCTATATAACTCATGCTTGCTTGTTCACCATTTTCTCACACCAAATTTAAACCCTCTCAAATTTATACAATGAACTCTTTCAACTTAAACTTTACCGCTTCAAGTTCATCTAGTTCTGAGGATGAAATAAGATCATGCCGAGCAAACATTGATCAAGAAATAGATGAATTCTTGATCAATGTTGTTCAACCAAATGTTCTAACTCTTATATCAAATGTTACTCCAGCACCGAGGAATAGAAGAGCAAAAGTGACTGATCCTAATGAGGATCATCACCGGCCTATTCGAGGCAGGGAAGAAGGCCATAGACGATTGTACAATGATTACTTTGCTGACAACCAGTCTATCCTGCTCGTTTATTTCGTCGAAGATTTCGAATGCATCGACATGTCTTTCTTCGGATTATGGAAAGTGTCGTACCAAGTGATACATGGTTCACTCAAAAAAGAGATTGTACCGGAAGGTTAGGTTTATCTCCCCTTCAAAAGTGTACAGCTGCTATACGAATGCTTGCGTACGGGCTTGCGGCAGACTCGCTTGACGAGTATGTGCGAATTAGTGAAAGCACAGCTCGAATAGCGTTAATGAAATTCAAAAAGGGGGTTATCAACCAATTTGGTGCCGAGTACTTGAGACGGCCAACTCCAGATGATTTGGCTAGACTACTTGCGTACGGTGAAGAACGTGGATTTCCAGGAATGATCGGCAGCATAGATTGTATGCATTGGGAAGGGAAAAATTGTCCGACGGCATGAAAAGGACAATATCAAGGAAGAGCTGGTGTTGCTATATTAGTTCTTGAAGCTGTGTTTGATCGTGACTTATGGATATGGCATTCTTTCTTTGGGATACCAGGTTCGTGCAATGACCTGAATGTTCTTCACCGATCTCCTGTGTTTAGGGATGTTTTAGAAGGTCGAGCACCACTCGTGCAGTTTACGGTGAATGGTAACCAATACGAGAAGGGTTATTATCTCACTGATGGTATATATCTGAATTGGGCAACATTCATTCAATCAGATACATGTCCTCAAACTCGCAAGGACAAGTTATTTGCTCAACACCAAGAAGGAGCTCGAAAAGATGTTGAGAGAGCATTTGGGGTGCTGCAATATCGGTTTGCTATAGTTCGTAAACCATCCCTCGCATGGGATGAGGAAAATCTCAATGATATCATGTTGTCTTGCATTATCATGCATAACATGATTGTGGAAGATGAACGAGATGCATATGCACACTACGCAGATACTACTGAGTTCACTTCAAACACAAGTAATGATGGCGACGAATTTGAATATTATCATGATCGGATCGTAGATATCAACCGTTACATGGCGAATAGAGATGCAATTGAAGATCAACATGTGCATCAATCCTTGAAACGTGATTTGGTTGCCAATATATGGCAGAAGTTTGGCCGTAACGCTAATTAAGAGCATTTCATTATGTATTTTATATATTTCGTTCCTAATTAAGTTTATAATTCGTTCTTGTATTTCATTATGTGTCTCGAAATTAAAAATATATTAAAAATGCTTAATTGTGTCTCATAATTTAATTATTAGATCGCTAATTAATAAAAATATATTAAAAATGCTAATTGCGTATGCTACGTATTAATAATAGCTAATTATGTAGATAACTTAATTATTAAAATGATAATTATAATATTAAAATTATTACTTTAATTAATTAATAGTATAATAGCAATTAATAATGAATATTTTATGTATAATGGTGGTTGGGTGATGAGAGAGAAAAAGTAGTTGGGTGGGATCAAAAAGTAAGAGAGAGAGGAAAAAGTAGTTGGGATGATTTTTTTTGGGTTCATTGTTAAGAAGAAAGTGGGAAAAGATTGTGGGATGTAATTTTTTAGAGAGAAAAAGTTAGAAAGAGAGTGGGATGATCTTTTTTTTTCATTCACCACTAATGGTGCTCTAAAAGATCTAACTTTAGATTCATTCTTCAACATAAATAGTGCTATGTCACCTTTTTTCTCCTTTTTGAACTGATTTAAACTAGCCATCAACATCAGCACAAATGCATAATAGATAACATGCATAATAGATACGAGTTGATTGTTTTTGCTCATCTTGATTTGATTTTTTTTTTTTTGTATAAACAATATTAAAAAAAAACATAAACTGATATGAAAATGTCTATAGCTGATATGAATATCAAAAATGTATACAATGATAAGAAATATGTATAAACTAATGTATAATATGTGAAACCGACATGAAGATATGTTGAACTGATGTCAAATTTGCATAACTAATAAGAATGTGCCTTAAACTAATAAAAGTAGGTCATAAACTGAAATTTGTCTCGATACATTCATTTGCCCCCACGACAGGTGCTTTTGCCGCGGCCCCGCCCACCACCTCGACAACCACCACCACCACCACGAAAATTTTGATCGGTGGCGACAGTGGGTGTGCCGGCGGTAGGAGGATTTGATGTGGGAGCGCTACTAGCAACCAAAGCAACTTGAGAATATTCTTCCTCTTTCAACCGACGAGTTTCTTCCAAAAGAAGTTGAGAGCGAGCCTTGTGAAAAGTGGGCAGAGGATCAGCTTGTTGAATCATAGTAGCAATAGTATCATACTCACCTTTGGGTAAGCCGGCAACGAGTTGTAAAACCATTTTCTGGTCAGACACAGGACTACCAACATTCGACAATTGATCAGCCAATAATTTCAACTATTTACAAAATTCAGCCATGTTTGCAAAATTCTCATGACGGGTTGTATTGAATTGCTCCTCTAGATATACAACCCTAGTTTGTTTATTGTCTTGGAAAATTTCTTCCAAACGAGTCCATAACTCCATAGCCGTAGCTCCGGGTTTCATAATAGTATGAAGAAGGTCCTTGGATATAGTGCCATATATCCATTGCTTTACGGATGCGTCGAGAAATTTCCAAGTGAAAGTATCCACGTCAGTTGGGCGGGGAATGTTGGGATCAATGTGATCCAAAACATTGTAGGCACACGCATGGATTTGAAATAATTCCACCCAAGATGCATATTGGGCCTCCTCTTGATCAAGAGATGGGAATGAAGTTTTGCTCTTGCATCGGTGTCTAGCATGGCTGGGTTGGTGTGAGGAGCGGCGGTGATGGGTGAAGGAACCCAAGACACGGATCAGTGAGGAAGAGAAAAGATTTATTTTCCTTTAGAAGCCTGATACCATATTGATTGTGTAAATCTCCTTGTGGAGTATCCTCATTCATTTGTAATATATAGGAGTTGATTACAAACCTAATATACAGAGAATATAAAGTTTCCATAATTACACAATACCAATGACATAATATATATACAGAGAATATTGACATATTCTCTAACATTTAAGATAACAAGCCTTAAAGTCTTGTATGGGTAGAATTTTATGAAGTTATTGATAATATATCACATCTAGTTTAAAATATCTAATGCCACGCATGAAGACAGTGATGAAGTTATGGGATTAACGGCCCATTTGGTTAGTTATCATAAATGGTGGTAATGGTATTGTAATTTAGTGTAAATTTATAAAGTTTTTCTAATATCAATACCCATGGTAATGAGATTTCATGGTAATGCACATCGCACCACATGGTGTAACCATTCGGTATTACTGTCAGTTTTTAGTTATTAGTTTTATGAATATAAAATTCATATGATATAATGAGTATAATAAACCTATAATTAGTCATACTAATATTAAACATATCAATTCTGAAAAATGACAACATAACACCGAAAAACACTTTTTCTAGTTTCCATATTTTTGTGTTTGCTTTTCAAAAAAAGTGAAAACTGGAAACAAAAAACGATAACAAACGAGCCATTAGGATTTTTTTTTTTTTTTTTTTTTAAATGAGTAAATGGGATTTTTTGTCTTTTTGTCAATACATACATGCAAAAATATCATTCTCAAGCAAAGAGTAATTTATGCTAAATTGCTATCATTGGGTACCTAAGTAAAACAAATTAGAATTCCAAAGTGCCTACATTAACTTTTCAAATTAAATGCACACAGTATTGGAATAAGGGGTTTAATTTTAACATAAAATTAGAAAAACCTAAGCCTATATTCTCCTAATAAGCTATTCCATCTCACTCTAACCCAACACTATTTCTAGACATCTCATACAAAACCAAGTCATCTCTTCTTTTTTTCCTTCCTTTGTTTCCCTTTGAATCTCGACCTACAACAAACAATTTTTTTAAATTATTTGACATTCTTACCGAAGGGATTAAATTAGTCATTAGATATAATTAAGCTAGTCACTAAGGGGGAGTTTGGTTTAGGGGGTCTCAAGAAAGTGTAAGGGAAAGAGAATTAATAATTGCCTTAGGTGTTGTTTGTTAGGTCCTCTTAATCATACCCTTTACACTATTCTTCCCCAAACTCCTCTAGATCCATTCCCCTCATTCCCCAAGGTTTCACTTACCCTTTCACTCCTCTACTCTTGACCATCATTGACCACTACCTTCACCATCACACCTCGGCTTGACCCAAGCACCCCATAAGTACCATCATCGACCACTGACCATCCAACCACCATCGCTGCCCACCTAACCACCCCAACCCACCCAACCTCCTTGATATCCACTAAACCACCTCCATAAACCCACCATCATCCGGAAACCACCACCCCCACCACAACCACTCTACCACCTGAAACAATCCACACCTCACCTGAAACCACCCGAAACAACCCCTCCACACCTGGAACAACCATGGCACCATCCAAAACAACCACCACACACTCGAAACCACCATGACACCACCCAAAAACACAAGTCGAACACATCAAACCCTACCCCTCCACCTAAAAAGCAACCACCAAAAATACCTTCCACCCTCCCTCCAAAAAACACTATATCTACAAGAGAGAGAAGGAAAGAGAAAAAAAAAGGAGTTGACGCATGCAAAGGAAAGGGGAAGGGGGAGGCGACGAGATAGGGAGGGAAAGGGAAAGGGGAAGGGGGCGGGGATAAGGGAGGGGAAGAGCGGTGGCGGGGTACGAGAAGAGCAAGAGGTGAGTTGGAAATTTGTAGTGTAAGGGTGGTGGTGGTTTTTAGGGGGAAAGTTGTGGTGTTGGGAATATTAGGGTTTCTCTTTTATATATTTAAATAAACAACTTAGAAAGTCAAAGTGTAAACCTTTCCATTCTCCTTGCCACCCTTTCTCAAGTCCTTTCCCTTTCCTCTTAACAAGCGAAATGCCCTCTAAATCAATTAATGAATATGAGAATTGGATAAATTAAATAGGTCGCTAAATAGATTAAACTAGTTACTATATTCAGAAAGGTGGTTTGTCTCTTCTTAAATATTGGGTTTAGGCCGTTGCCTAATTTTAAACTAAAAGTAGAAGGTCTCTTACAAGACCAATTATTTCAAATATCAAAGAAATAATAAATTCACGTTATTTTTACAAATGATTTAAATCAATCTGGGCTTCAGATTCTTCCTGCTCCAAGAAAGTATAGAATTGCTAAAGGACGAGCCGACATCAAACTCATCCCCATAAATCTAGTTGGGTTCGTTTTGGACTCTGGTTATGAATCCGATTTGAGCTCATTAATTGAATTTTGTGAAGAAATTGGCAGGTCATCGTGTTTCAATATCCATCTTTATCCTTCTCTTTTGTGACAAAGTTGCACGCTAAAGTAGAACTGAATGGTTGGTACGTGGAGGATTTTGAGGGAAGCATTAGACGCCTTATGAATATAGAGAACTACTCTTATTGCCAATTGATGTTAGATGGAAGTTCAGTTGAACTAAATAACTATATTTAACATGGTATCAAAACAAGGTATCTTATTCTCTGAATAAGATTTAAGCAATTATGAATGCTTTTATAAACTTGAGGAATTATCTCAAGGGACTATACTTCTCCAGCATCCATGTAGTAGAATAAAAGGCACGATAGTTTTATGCCCCGTGCAACAAGATCAAGATGACTAAGTCAACCAATTAACATCCAAACACTTACACATAATTTGAAGAGGGTAGACTTTAAGGCAAAGCTTTATATTGGGGTTGATCTCAGTCTAAATAATCCCAACATGTCTCTTGTTCTTCAATCCAATGTAGAGTAAAGGTAGGGGATTGCTTCTTCTAGCTTCACCATCCATACAAGAGAATGGATGTCGCTTCAATTTTGGACGACCATCCATAAATTTTAGTATCGAAGGGAAGAACAACCTAGTTGACCACCATAGATACTTTCAGTTGACGCAACTTGGTGAGAACTAGCCGCTTGAATTAAGGCAGGCTAATTACATCACGATCTCCATGAAATTCATCGAGGAAACAACATGAAGATTCCCTCATAACTCCCGTTTTGAAGATATGCCTGTTTTCACCATGTTGCTATCTTTAAGAACGGAAAGAGCCAAACACCTAATGAGATCATTTATCTTAATGCTCCCGTTATCTTGACAAATTTCCAGCAAACAAGAGTTGAGAAGCTTGTTCAATATGGTATGGCCAATGTCGTATTGTGCCTGCAACGATGGCACATCATCAATGAGCCTCTCTTCAATCCAAAGACGTATCAAATCTTCTTTAGTTAAGTGACTTTTGTCTTTGAGGTAAACTGCAGAATACAAGAAACAACGTCGGAGCTTGATGTTGTTCAACCTTTCATAAGACAACTTCAATCGACGGAACAAATCTATGTTTTGAGTAGGTTCCACAATCTCAAGGAATTCCCTCCATCTAGAAGCATCAACTACCCCTCGCATGTTGTTGGCCAATGCAGTGATAGCAAAAGGGAGACCGGCACACTTACGATATACAAGCTTCTTATAACCGGGCACTTCTTTGGAATCTAAAATACCATAACCTATGCTATGTTGAAACAGCTGCCAAGTCTCTTCCTCTGAGCGTGTCTCAATCTTAAGGACTTTTTGGCAGCGAAGGATACGAAAAACATCTAGCAATCGAGAAATTAATATTAACTTACATTGCCTAGGAATACCGACATCCTCAGGCCGGAAATCACCCCATAAATCATCAAGGAAGAGTATGTACTTTACAGAACCAGCTAGAAAGGCATTTAGAATCGATGCTCTCCTAATCACATCTTTATTATCTTGAAAATCGAGTCCAAAAGCACTAGCAATTTTTTGCTGCAATTGGAATACTGTGAAATCAATCCCCACCGAGACCCAGGCAGTAGCGTAATTATCATCAATAGAAGGAATGTCATGGTTCAGAAGCTGAGTATATAGCTCTATTGCAATCGTGGTCTTCCCAATTCCACCCATCCCATGAATGCCAATGGTGCTAATCTCATTATTTCCTACCCAACCAATTATTCTACTGACGTACTCTGAGTTAATGGACAGAGATGGCTGCACTTTCCTGCGCTTCTTCTCAGGTTGCAAAGAAACGCTTTCTATTTTAGATTGCTCATCAATAATTGCACACCTTTTCATACGTCTTACATCATATAGCACATTATGGAAGCTACTTACGAAGGCCAAAATCGAATCAACTAGAGCAATTATTGAAGGCATGTCCTCCTCAGTTAAATGATAGATCTGCGTAAAACAAGAACATGTAAGTACTACTTATTGTTGTTTCGACTTTGACATTCTTTTGGTGAAATCCCCTCTCCAGCACAACATAAAATCTCAACGGATACAAAAACAACAAATTAAACTAATAACAGGAATCATGATCATTGTTTATAAAAAGAAAAAGGTCGTGCATCAGAGCATTGCATAACATAGTACTAGTACAACCAATATAATGTTTAAGGTGCAGGAGTGCATCAAATGTCATCGTTAGAGTTTCTTTCTCCTTTCCACAGGTCATCCAAATTCAATGTTAGACACGGATTTGCAATCACATAAGTAAAGCAAGGTTGTTTTCAAAGCGTGACCATACGTAAAAGGAATACAAGTTAGTATACATGGGGATGGTCACTTTGTAGGTTATTTTGAACAATTATGCCTTAGAAACATGGTCTTCCCTAATTAGTCTGCTGTTTGGGCATCATAATGTCTTATAGACTGAGAAGGTTGATTGTGTTTAAGAGAAAACATAAATATGCGACACTTCATGCCTTGTAGGATTTATTATTAGAAGATATACTAGCTAAATAATGAAAAATGGATCATAGTAGATCATGGTTCTGTTAATTTTAAGTGACATAAGGGGTTATGCTCAATACATTTTGAGCCTTTGAGGTTTAACGTTCATGAATCGATTACGAAAAATCATTTTGATTTAATTACTTCTTTTGGTTAAAACTCGAAATAAGGCTGAGGTTCTTCTTTTGTATAGAAAGCGAATATTCCAATCACTATATAATAACCCTTAGATTAGTTTTGTGTGATTTAATAGAGTTCGGTCTTGGTTTTCCTATGATACCTAATAACTAGATCTTTAATAGAGGTGAAGAGTAAATTAACATAAAATGTTCTTAGATAGACATCATTCTATTCTATCCTTAATCAACATTTGATGTAGCACATTATCAATATCAATGCAGTATCTATTCACATTGTGTCAAATGGTGGTTGAATGTTTGCAAATTGCAACAAACCAAGACAATGAAGATTAAAAAAGAGTGCAAAAAAACATATAGAACATCGTTTTCTCCAAAACTACATACATTTAAAAAAGTATAATCCACATTGGAGGATCGAATTTCAAATATTTTCAACGTAAACACAGACAAAAAAAGAAAATAAATCAAATTAACTATCAACTAGATTTTTTTTGGTCAAAATATCTAAAAATAACTTTTTAATATAAAAAATTAAGTTGTATATTTATCAATGAAACTTAACTCTTGGAATTGTTGTTTTAAACGTACTAGAACTAATAGCTAATTAATTTTCTCTATTTAATCACTACTCATGCCGTAGAAGAATGTAATGTTGCACATAAACTAGTAACGTTTACAATTGTTTTCAAGTTATAGCTATATGGATAGGAAAGCTAGGAAAGACAAGTATTCAATAATCAATGACTAGTGTTATTTTTCTAAAAACCATCCGATAATCGAGATCCTACTAGACACTAATAACTAATCTAAATTCGACGCGGGACAGATGTGTGATTCAGCTGGAACAACTTTACCAACTGATCCACGTACTTGGTGGATAATTGATGTTAAAGGGCCATTTTGGTTCAAGGCATTGAAAGGAAATGGAATGGGAACAATTTAAGGGAGGAATGGTAACAAAAATGATTTCCTTTATTGAATGTTGGTTAAAGCTAGGGAGGAGAAATCAATGGTAACCATTACCACTAAGTAATAGATTTTGTTACTTGAGGGATAGGGGAAGGTAACTAATTGGGGGTTGAACCAACCAAGAAGAAAAGGAATCGATAATTGATTCCGTTTCTTAGAACCCAATAATAGTGAACCAAACGAGCCCCAAAACTTTAAGACATAATATGTGCTCATGAAATATCCAAATTTAAGACCATTTTTTCGGATTGCAGAAATGCAGTTGATCTTCTTCATCAACGAAACATCGCAGATTTGTACTCTAATTTAATCTTGTTGTGCAAAAAGCAAATGGATAAGATGCCACTCTTGAAGATTATGTATTGCGGCCGAGGAGATAACAAGAGTGCGGACGCTATGGCTAAAGTTTGTCGGATGTCTACCTTAGAATGCAATGTAACTAGGATGTTCCCCTATTCCCTAGTTATTGTATGAACTTCTAGGAGGATATTGTACTTGTAACAAATATTTAAGTTTTATGCTAAGTTCTTATTCACCAAAAAAAAACAAATTATCCAAATTTCACGAATAACATAGATAAACAATTAATTTATCTCTTTATGAATTTAACTTATTTTGAAGTTCTAAGGATCTAATTTTTTAGCCTAAAATTGGAGTGTCGGTTTCTCTACCACATTTGATAGTGAATCAATAACAAAATGTCAATCAAAAATGATCAAAAAGTAAAGTAACTACTAAGTAATTAGTAAATGTTTAATAATCTAGTAGAAATCAGAAAGAAATTGATAATAATACAAGAAAATAAAAAAAATGCTCACCTGATTCGATATTAGCTTTGTCTTATGAAGGACGAATGAACACGTTGAAAGAATGAGGAGTTTGAAATTTAATAGTCAAATTAAGCAATTCTCATTCTCAGGTTGGGATGCAGAAAACTTGTTTTTATAGGATGATTAAAACTTTGTGAAGATTTTGCCAGGTTGCTTCCAAAGAAACTCCGAAGAAAAAGCAAAGCGCCGTCATTGTTACGACTTACGAGTTCTCATTGAGCTTCCGGAACGCTCTAGCAGTCGCTTTCACTAATTATTAATGTTTCCTCTAGTGAATAAAGATATAAATACCACACTTTAGACGCTTTTTTGAAATAAATACCAAAGTTGTCTAAAATTTTATATAAATATCAAGGTTGGCTAAACTTTTTTAAAATTACTACCACTTAATAGAATCTTGTAAAAAAACATTAGTTTTGCTCCATGTGAAATTACAATTTTGCCTTTTCCCCACCACCACCTCTGCCACATGCAACAACCATGCTTGCTATTATTGCCGCCGCCACCACCACCCCATCCACCCAAAAATCGACCCACCCACAACCACAACCAACTACAAAACCACCACCACCTCCACCCACTCAAAAATTATTCCACCCCAAACCAACTACGAAACCACCACCACCTCCACCCCCAAAATCGACCCACCCCACAATACTAACCAACTATGAAGCCAACACCATCTCATAATGGTGCTTAGGAGAGAAAATGGCATCGCAAAGTAGTGAGTATCGTGGGGTTTTTGGTGGTGGTAGTGGTAGTGGTAGTGGTAGTGGTAGTGGAGGAGATTAATGGTAGGTAAGAAAGTAATTTTACATGCTACTAACAGAGCAAAACTAACAGTTTTGCGAAAATCTATTAAGTGGTAGTGATTCCAAAGGAAATAGCATAACGTTGGTATTTATATAAAATTTCAGACAACCTAGGTATTTATTTCAAAAAAGTGTACAAAGTGTGGTAATTATAAAATGTACCTACATGGCTACATCTAGGGGTGAAAGTTATTCGGATAATAATCAAAATCCAATGCAATCCAAACCGAATTAGTAATTCAAATTGGACACGAACTATGTTCAGATTTGATTCGACTTAAGCTTTTAAAACATATTTGGATTTTCGGATTGATTTGGATTAAGGGTGACTGGATCCAAAAATCTAAAATAACCAAATAACAAATAAGCCCTATATTGTATATTTTTATATTTGGGATTGGACTTAAGTGTTTTCGATAAAATCTACGTGTTTGTATGTATTATTAGCTATTACTATTGAATTGTTATGGACCGTATGAATTACTTCTATTATCGAACACTAAATTTTGATGCTCATACCTAAATTATTTTATCAAAATAATAGAGTTTAAAATTTTTGGATATTTCGGATTGGATCCAATCTAGTGTCAGAAAAATCAAATTGGATTGGTGTGGATTCAAATTCTAATTGGTTTGAATTTTAATTGAAAAATTGAAATCCAAATTTTATTCAGATTGGATTGGATTGGATTGGATTAGGCCCAAGTCCAAATCGTACACCAAATTCAATGAGCAAAAGCTCCTGTCATAACGAATCCTTCAATGTATTGGTGATGCGTATATAACGCATCTTGAGTAGTAAAGTCTTATACTATGAACGCATAAGCAGGTAAAGAATACATGTGTTGCTTTTCTACATGCTACGCCCTACCGAATATACAAAGTTTGTATGAAAACGTCACTTAATATATAAATAGTCACATGTGTAAGAAATAAATTGGTCGTTACTTAGACCAATATAAAAAGGACACCTGAAAACTCGGGATTAACTTAAAAATTAAAGGCAACTTTGAACTAATATGGGAAGACATCTCAAATACAATGTCATTTTCTCCTTTTCTTTTGTGGGTGAGACTATATTTCGGTTAACTTTTACCTTTTCATATATTGTAGTTCATTTGTTCTATATCAATTATAACGTTTTCCTTATTTCGAAATTTTATATTGATTACAACACTACCTACATGAAGTTATGATTTATCCATTTCTCTCTTTTTATCTATTTCTCCTCTTCACACGTCTTCTTTAAGAAAATGTGGTAACCTTATACTTGATTTACTTCTTAATAGATGCATCATAAGGACATACTTGTGAATGCACAACTTCGACTATTAATATTTAAAATTATATATTATCACAAAATATTAAACACAATTATTAGTTGCATACACATTGAGATTAACCAATAGTAATTAAAATAATGACATATATTCTTACATATCTATACAAATATATTAAAAGGCGTTCCCATCAGAGGAACGGTGCCACGTGACACTGTTCTCACTTCTAATACACATGTTTATAATCTCATTAAAAAATATTATCAATGTGTAGTTACTAAGATTCAAACACAAGACCTTTGAATCGAAATGTGAGTGCTCAACCACTAATTCACTACATTCTAACACTAAATGTTTCAAAGTAAAAAATAATAAAGTCTTATAATTATACGTAATTATAAAGACATATATTAACGTTTTGATCTCTAACACTGGTATCAATTAATAACATTGTTTTACCCTAATTCCATTGAAATTATTTTTTTAATCCCCAACTCCTTAGAAGTTTTTTTTAAACAACTCATCATGCCATAATGTTCATTTTCCAATTTCGCACTAGACAAAATATTACGAAAAGCTAATAAAATCAATTATAAAATTTATATATAATATTATATTTGATAATTGTAAATTTGTAACTGACTCGGGAGCATCGCCCGAGTTAAAAAGACTAGTTAGTAATTAAATATGGTTAAAGTTAGAAACTGAACAATATAAATCGTTGATACGATTCATCAATTTCAAAACAAAGGAAAAAGTTCATATAATCATATATTCATACTGTACTAAAATCATACTATTCATAGATCTAAATTAAACCGAACCTTTTGAACAATTTTCAATCTTTCCTTTGCGGCTTGTTTGGATGTTTCTTCTCAGATTATACTTAGTTGTTTGTCAGCAATTTATGGTGTAATTGCCTTGAATGTTGAGAGGAGAAGAAGAAAGTCAAAGTTAGATTATACAGGAATAAAGGACCCCGAGCGGGCTGCCAAGGCTGAAACCTCGTGATTTGCCTCTGTGAGATGGGCCTAGATGAGAGTGTGAATGCTTCAACAAGTAACCTGGGCCCCTGAGACGACGTCCCCTTCTCAACACAATCGTATATTATTTTAGCCCAAAATATGTTTTGGGTTCCTAAGTTCCTCTATTAGTTTTAGGTGTTCATATAGAAGTGTCTTTTAAACCTTTAAGAACCATAAGATTCATTTTTAGCACACAAAAGAACTCTCTTTCTAATCCTTCCTTTTCCATCATAATCTCATTCCTCCATTGAAGTTGAAAAACTCCAAGATCATAGGTCAAATATAGGTCACATTGAAAAAAACGACTTATTGCCCTATTTATTGCTGTCTTATACTAGTAGTTTAGCATTTATTATAGTTCCAATTTTCATTTTGAGTGTCCCAAAATATAGTTCCTATTTCCATATTTAGTTCCACAATTTTCCATAATTTGTCTAGAAAAACCGTGTCCCATCATTTATTTGCTTCTTGAATTTTGTTTTTTGCTTTGTTTATTCAACCCAAGTGTTACAATTAATGTTCTTTCACCAATTATTCTCCATTCTCTCTACTAAAATCATCTTTTCCCATACAATATTTATTTAAATAAACAAAAAATCTTTACTATCCCTCTTAGATTCTACTTGCATAAATTACCGTGAAAAAAGGGAAATGGGAACTATATTTTGGAACGGAGGGAGTATGAATTAACTTGCAAACTCACAACTTTGGCCATTGAAATATTTACTTATCAATAAGTAAAAATTACAAAAAAAAGTTAATAATTTAAATATATATGTTAAAACAAATGTAACATTCTCCATGACTATAATTTTACTTATGCATAAATCACAAATAAAGTGAAGTATGTGAATAATGCTAAAGTATAAAGTGTACAAAATATAAACAAACAAAAGGGTATTTACCATGAAGAGAATCAAGTAGCATCCATCTTGCTAGTTGTGGAATGTGGATACATATTAAATTGTGTAGTAATGGACTAGAGTGTTCTTGGCTACGTTTTGTGAGGGTATTTATGTTCTTACCATTATGTAAACATATAATTTCTTCTAATTATTCGACAATTTTTTTAACCAACAATTCTACTTTAAGGCAAGTACTTTTAACAGTTACCATCTGACACCTACTACAATAGTTAACAACAATGCTACTACTATAACCGAGCAAAAACTTTTTTTGGTTAAAAGTACACAAGTG